>OY751492.1:4272679-4386354 GCA_963565915.1 Entoloma clypeatum
TTGGAGACCGCTGCCTAGAAACGGTGAATCCTTGTGATTATCATTATGTTCTGATTCATGCTGAGTGTGTGTTGCGACGTATTTGTTCCCTCTTCTTCCACAACCACCACCTTTCTCTCCCGCATCCCCCCATGTTCACCACAGCTGTACATAACGGTATCTTGTTCTTTATGGCCCGTTTATTCCCTTGGCTGATTCGGTTGGCAAAAATCTAGCAACGTCAATGAGATCATCAAGAAGCTCATACACATAAGTATACCCCATTCCCCAGTACGTCCTGACGAAGTCAAAGTTAACCTCTATATATCACTCATTGTCAATCATCCTATACTCTCAGGGTGGCTTTACTCCACACACCAGACCGTTCAACCACCCCGTCATCGTCTCAAGCATTCGAGATTGCTTCCTTGCAGGATCAATTGCGGAGCGCTCCGCCTTGTGTCTCACATCAAACATGGGGAAGGAGCCATGTGATTCAAAGTTGGAGGTTCCTGCATCGATGCTCTGCCTCATCGCAGCCGCTGTGAGTGAATTGGTGGCTCTGTTTGAGCTCAGTCTAATCCTTCAACGGGTACATGCATCGGTTGGCCGTGCCCTCAATAATCATCTACAGTGTTACCTGACCGTGATGATGCAGGAGTATTCGCTAATGCGGAATCATTTACCACTCGTTTACTACTCTGTCGCTCGTTTGTATCTTCGCATGAAATGAAAATCTGATTCTGTGTTCAACATCCAATGGCGTGAAATGAAATGGCATTCAATTATATGCATATAATGATTCATTGGATGTCCGTAAGTTGTATGTTGATACACCATTGATGAAAATGTGTGTAAAATGTTATTCCATTGGAACTGGATGGAACGGCCGAACTCCGATAGACTCTCATTTTGGTTCAATGGATCAATTAGTGTATATAGCGCACTTTCGGCCAGATTTACAACTATTAAGTTCCATTTCTGCATTTTTAATTCTACATTGGGTATATTAACACATATAGGGTTTTCCTGATGCTGTTCAGGCTCACGAACATACCAGCACAAGCGCTGGCCTTAGCCTCCGAGGGTTTAACCCCACAAAACGTGTCGCTTGCCGTCATATCATGCGAAAGCAATTGAGAGCGCCGGTGGTCGTGACGGCGGTGGACGGTAGGACGGAGAGATGTAGATGAGTGTTCGTGATTTGATCGCCAACAAACAGCGCTCAATCAGCAGGCGCTACAAGCACCCAGGCATGCCATACTACACATGTCGAAACTATAGAGAATGTAAGATATCTAGCGCCTTCCGCCACCTTGTGCATTTCGATTTTTGAATATGAGTTCTGCGACAATGCCACGGTGAGTACCTCATTCGCTACACTGACTAGCATCAGCAAAACCACATGCTGATGGCATGCATGGCATGTCTGGCAATGTCTGGTAGTATGGCAACACAACATGCCATACTACCAGATCTTGGCCACACCACCCAGCTTTTTGTATGTATGCCATACATCCCAGATACTTGTATGCACTCATATGCTTGTATCATTCATTTTTCGCAACATAATCTTTGAGACATATATTAAGAGCCCCTTTAATGTAGTTCATTTCAATAAACAAATGATAATGTGATACGAAACAATAAATAAAAAAGGGTTCGATGTCGTGGATGCTGCACCCCTGCTTCCCACACGTCGTCTCTGAAGACCTTTTGCCTCACAAGTGCGTCCCTTGGTGACTCCATTGTGTCTCTCCGAGTATCGTGGCGTGGTGTGGAGGCTTACCAAGGTGTGTTGTCGTGACAAGTGGGGCGAGGGGGTGTTGCGGGGAACGAGGGACGAGGGGGAGAAGGGAGGCAAGAAGACATTGGTTGGGACGGCAACCGGGCAACATGTCAATATTTGGCACCGGTGTCCAAACTCCATCAACCCTGAGCCGGCAACTTCCGATGTTGAACGTTGAAAGTTGAACCGCAGTCAGAGTGTCTTGTCGCCTCCGTCTTTTTCCCCATCACCTACCCATATGTCTTTCCCCCCCTCATTTTCCTTTTCCTATCGCTCCGCACGATAAACCACTAAGTGTGGCACCCTCCTAGGTAAGTCATTGGCCATGCCATGTCACAAAACCATCACTCACCGTATTAACAGACTAGGTTACACATTCAGCAGACACTGGTAAGCCCCCACTGCCATGCCATGCCACAGTACCTGCTGACCACCTTCATAGGCTTGTACCACTCTCTCAACGTCCACGCGACTGGTCTGCGACTACAGGCCCGAGCATGTGTGTGTGTCCGTGGCGATAAACAAGGGCCGGGGAGGTTAGGGTCACCGTTTCGAAGAGGTGCAGAAGGGGGGGGGGGGTCACTGAGGGGCATGCGTGCGAGCCGGGGGGGTGAGGAATGGATGGCGCGCGGGGGCGTTGAATTCGACGTTCCCTTATATTGTTTTTCTTTTGTATCTAGGCTTGAGTAGATTTTTAGTAGTAGAGTCTAATATAATGATTATTTCTCAATCTATTTCTAAATGCAAGGAGTATTAAAGGGGCTTGGGAAATGATTATGGTTCGATTATGGCTCGAGGGTGTAGCCAGAAAAAATAATGTGCTCGCGATGGTATATATGCTTCTATCTATACTACTAATGGGAGGGATGGTGGGAGAATCGTTGCTTGACATTTTGACAACAGTGAGAAAAGTCTGACAAATTCTGACAAAGACTGAAAAAAAGTTATGTAAGTCTTATGTAAAATTACATAAGAAATTGGTCAGCTTTTCGTCCTCCCCTCATGGTGAGCACGAAGTGCGAACCTTTTTTCCTGGATTTTCGTGGACCCTTGATGGTGGCAGGGAACCTTTTGTTCTTGATTGATGGGGCCCTGCATCAAGGGATGTTCCCCTTTTGGACATTCAGACATCAAAACATGAGGAAAACATGTGTTCACCATGGGGTTGAACAGCTGTTCTGCCTTTCTTTTTCTCAATCCCCCACCATCTTCCCCTCCTTGAGTTGAGCAGGTATTGTCCCCTGTGCAGTGACCTTCATTGTTGATCAAGGTGAAGTACAGAGAAGTCCTGGGTCCCTGGCTTCCTTGAAAGAGGTGTCTGCCAGTTGTTTTTTTGGACCTCTCTCTGGACTGCAGTATACAGGGAGATTGAGTTGTTCTTACAACTCATTTTGTCTCCATTTCAACTGCTGCTGCTTGAACCGATTTCACTTTTGGATTTCATTGCAAAGGTGTGATAGTATTTCTCTTCCCTTCTCTTTTCTGGCCACAAGCAAGATCGCGACGCTCATTTTGCGAGCACGATTTTTTGTGTCACCAGGGTACAGCCTATTTGTGAGACAAAGTACGTTGGACTGGGACGTCTGAGAGGCTGGAGTAACGTTGAGCCCGACTCTGCCAAAATACCGTACTTGACAAGGCTGTGATATACACAGCGCGGTCATGGGTTTGGATTTGAGTGACCCAGACCGTTCTCACTGCAAGTGGTTGTATTCGCTTTTTCTGCATTTGCTGCAACGCTCTATCTCCAAATTTAACCGTTGAATTAATTCTGCCATGTATGTTACTCAAATATTTTGTCTCTGACTCTGTTTATTCACATCTGATTAGGTCTTTTACACCTCCTGCTGGCCCATCACCTCCTGCTTCTCCTATCACCCCTGAAACTGCCCGCCATGCTGCCCGTGCTGCAGAACGTTATCAGCGCAATCAGATGACTGATCCTGACCATCGACGAAATCAGTCCAGAAATGTCTCACAACCTCCATTGCCTGTCCCACCTCAGCCAAACTTTGGAGCAATGATGGCTGCTTTGATTCCAGAGACATATATCCCTCCCATTCACCGTTTACCTGTTGAACCAGCCAATCTGTTGGGTCCTGCAGCAGCAATACCTCAAACCCATATTCCTCCCATCCACCACTACTTGCTGTTGCACCAGAAATTGCTGCAGCGATTCCTGAAACCCGATTACCAGACAATTGGAACACTCCCTTGCAGCATGCTCTTCCTCTTGCTCCACCTTTACCACTGCCACCCCGGAGAGGATGTCCTTCTATACACCAACAACCATCACTTCAGCAACTGCAAGAGGAGTTTAGACAAAGGTCTGATCAGCATGCTCTGTTGTTGGCTCAGGAACAAGAAAGGCAACTGGAAGCAGCACAGGCTGAAAGACACCAACATCATCAGTCACTAGCTCAGGAACATCAAAGACAGCTTGAGTTGGAAGCTGAAATTCAGAGGCATCATGCTGTGCGAATGGCTCAGGAACAGCAGAGACAGCTTCAATTGGAGGAGGAGAATCAAAGACGTCATGTCTCATTGATGGCCCAACAACAGGAGTTGGCTTTGCAAGAGGAACAAAGACATCAGATCCAGTTGCGAGAGGATCAACAAAGACAGCAGGTGTTGAGACTACAGGAGCAACAGAGATTGGCTGTTTTACAGCAGCAAATAGCACAGCAGGAGCAACAGCAGGCTGCTGCATTACAGGCTGAACAAAGAGTGCTCTCAGTCCATGCAGAGCGGGAGTGACAGAATACTGAAATTACAGCCAGACACATGGCATATCTTCAGGCTGTTGAGGCTGAATGACAGGCTGCCTATGATCCCGATGCTGATAATCCACAACAAAACCAGATAGATGAGGATGAACGGTTGGCTCAACGGATCCTTGATGATGAGCAGGCACAGCTGGCTCACCAGGCAGACTTGGCTCGATTGGAACGTCGATGACTAGCAGCTGAGGCACTGGAAAATGAAATTCAGAATGAAGTCACTCCAGACCAGCAGCAGGCTCAGAATGATTATCAACAGAATATTGATGGTGGTAATGATAATTTGGAGCAGCAACAACCTCCAGAGCCAGATGGGAACAACCAAGCTCCTCCTACACCACTACAGAATATTTATGGACACAACTGGCCACTCCCATTTCCCAGAGGTCGTGTTCCCTATGATGTTGAGCCTGATCGACAGGACTTGGCACTCATGAATGTTGTATGCAGCTATTGCCATGCACTTCACTTTGATGCAGAGAAACTATCCAAGTCCACCAGAAATAATCCAAGGTTTGGCATGTGCTGCCTTCAGGGGCAAATCCAGCTCACACCCTATCAACGTGCACCTGAGGAACTATGGCGCTTTCTATCTGGCATCCATCAATTTTCAAGCCGCTTTAAAAAGAACATTCGTCAGTACAATGCTGCCTTTGCATTTACTTCTCTGGGTGTCAAGCTTGATCTGGCAGTTGTCAATGGATCTGGACCCTACAGCTTTCGGATTCAGGGAGAACTACACCATCTATCTGGTGCTTTGGTGCCAAGAGATAATTTGGTACCATCCTATGCCCAGATGTACATCTATGATGCCGATGAACAGCTACAGATGCATGGAGCACGCAACATCAATCTGGATGCAACCATCATTGCTGAGCTTCAGGCTATGCTGCACAGGGACAATCCATATGTTGAGCGCTATAAGCAGGCATGGCAAATCATGAATGAGAAGCCACCTGAGGAACAGCACAATGTCCGTCTCATTCTCACAGCTGATGGCATGGATCCCAGGAGATACAATCTGCCCAATGATGCCAATGAAATCGCTGCTATTATTCCAGGTGACAGTTTGATCCAGCCAAAAAGTGACAGAGACATTGTGTTGCGCTTCAGGGATGGTCGTCTGAAAGAAATGAGCAACCTCCATCCTATCTATTCTCCTCTCCACTATGTTCTTCTATTTCCCTCTGGCCAATATGGCTGGCATCCAAAGCTTCCCATCCATCCTGGTGCTGAAGGTCAGACACGGAGCAAATTTGTCAGTGAACGCTGCTATTATGCATATCATCTCCAACCAAAGGATGTGCCACTTTGAGAACAGCCTCCAATGTTTCTTTGTGGAAAGTTGTTTCAACAGTTTATTGTTGATGCCTGGGCCTCCCATCAACAGAATCTCTTGGCTTGGTGCTTCCACAATCAAAAGAGATTGCGAGCAGATGTCTATCAGGGCTTGCAGGATGCAGCACATGGGGACAATGACCAGAATCTCAACTTGGCAAATCATGGTCAACGAATAATTCTGCCCTCTTCTTTCATGGGAAGCGAACGACAGTTGAATCAGTCATTTCAGGACTCTATGGCTCTGTGCCGACTCCTATTGGTCCCTCATGTCTTTTGTACCATGACAGCCAATCCAAACTGGGAGGAAATCACAAATGCTCTGTTCACACTGCCAGATGGATCCAAGCAAAAGTCACAGGACCGTCCAGATATTGTCTCCAGAGTATTTGAGCTGAAGAAAAATGCAGTCCTGAGAGAGATCAAATCAGGAGTTGTGTTTGGCAAAGTCACTGGCATGGTGCATACTATCGAGTTTCAGAAGAGAGGTCTGCCCCACATGCACCTCTTGATTTGGTTGGACGAGCAGTACAGAATCCAAACACCAGAAGAGATCGATCATATGATTTCAGCAGAGATTCCTGACAAAGAAAAACATCCACGGCTTCACAAACTGGTGACTTCCTTTATACTCCATGGCCCATGCAATCAGCAATGTTTGGTCAATGGAAAGTGTAGTAAAGGATATCAAAAAGACTTTCAGGAGACCACTCAATTTTCTGAAAATGGATATCCAGCATACCGGAGGCGCAAGAATAATGTTACATTCAAAAAGAGTGAATATAATCAAACTGATGGGTAAGTGCTTTTTTTGAACCATTGAAAATTTTTAATTTATTGGTTTTTACAGAGCGCCTGATGAACATGTGTATACCAACCAGTGGGATTTTTATTTTTGAATCAATTGAACAAATTTGAATTGATTGGTTTTTACAGAGATGTGGTCCCCCATTGTCCATATTTGGTTTGGAAGTATGAATGCCACTTCAATACCGAGATCACAGTTTCTCTCAAATCAGTCACCTATATCCACAAGTACATCAGAAAGGGAATAGACAAAGCAACAGTCCAAATTTCTGCTGAAGGTGGTGACCAGCAGCGAAATGAAATCAAGGAGTTCCTCAATGCCCGCTATGTGTCTGCCTCTGAGGCATGTTGGAGGTTGTTTGAGTTTGGCATGCATGACATATCCCCCACTGTCTACCGCCTTCCTGTCCATCTGCCCAACTGCCAGATGATCTACTACAATGATGATGACAATGTGGATGAGGTCTTGAGTCGCTCTAATATTGACCTGACACCCTTGACTGCATGGTTCAAAGCAAATCAGCGGGAGGAGGGAGCACGCACCATTCTCTACCAGGACTTTCCCCAGAAGTATTCCTATGATAAAAAGACCAAGGTCTGGAAGGCTAGAACCCGCAGTGCTGGTGCGATTGGTCGCATGTACTTTGCGTCTCCTGCCCAGGGTGAACGCTTCTATCTCAGGCTGCTTTTGACAAAGATTCCTGGTGCTACCTCCTTTGAATTTTTGCGCACAGTCAATGGTGTACTGCTGGAGAACTTCAAGCAGGCCTGCTTGGAAAATGAGTTTCTGCAAGATGATGGGGAATGGAAACAGTGCCTTCGTGAAGCTGTTGTAATGCAAACTGGATCAGCAATGTGGTCTTTGTTTGCCATCATTCTAATCCACTGCTTCCCTGTCCATCCAGATGTGCTCTGGGATGAATTCAAGGAACCAATGTGCCGTGATTTGGAGTGGGCCCTCAGACAGCGCTTTTCTGATAGAGAATTTACTCCAGACCAGGTCTATGACTTTTGTTACGGACTAACGACTACGGACGTATGGGCTTACCTTTTTACTTTTACTCATCGGCCCCCGCTTACACATATCGTATTATACTTTATTTCCTTTAGTATACTTCGCTCCCACGCTGACTCGCTTTCCGCAGCTGTCTGACTCATTCCGCAGTCAGCTTACTCATTAGTGCATAGCCTTCTGCAGTCGCCTTACTCATGCGCACTGCCTTCCGCAGTTACTGACTCATTCACTACCGCTCATAGTCAGTACTATATAAACCTCATGTACCATAGCTACATTCCTTAGATTTAGCAATCACATTGCTCTTCGCCTTTCCATCTTCCTGCATACTCTGCCCGAACCTTGGAACGGTTTGTTACGCATAACAAGTTGCTAAATCTCGTTAGGTTCGCCCAGAGCGAAGAGAGCAACTACCAGACGAGTCAAGACGTCGCGCTTCTTTGAAGACTTCACCAGTAACCCATTCAGCACGCCAGAAGCCCGACAGGAGGAGCTAAGTCCTCGAGACAGTATCAATTTTACACTCATCCAGCAGTACATCGAATCGGAGATCCGTCGCATCCTACAGCAGGTGCTTGATGAAGAACTAGACAACGACGAGCATCGCCCCCACGGCGAGATAGCAGAGAGAATCCATCTTGCTCGGCAACACCAGATCGCGCGTTACAACGCCCGACAGAACGAACTCGAAAGCTTTCGCGTTCAAGAAGGACCTCAGACAGGTCGGATCACAGAGATCAGAGAGTTTATCGGTGTCCAGACAACCATTATCAGAAGATTGATTAGGACGCTCACATCGAGACATCCCAGAGCCGCATCACCACGTCTTACTCGAAGCAGCAGATCTACGCCCACTTCACCACCGACGAGCAACAGACCGAGTACAACCGTTGGGCACGAAACGAGAGACTTGACCCCTTCTCGCGACCAACAGACGCGCAGGAACAGAGATTTCTTAGAGATCTACAGAGGAAATACCCCGAACGTTTTGCCACCGATTCCGCCGACGAGTCCCCTGACGAATTTACTTTTGACTCCGCGCAGTCAGATACCGAACAGACGCCTAGAACAGGGACTGATTTTCAACCCCTACCTATATCCCGAACCCCATCTTCATCCCAACAATCCGACACCTCTCCTACTCCGCAGGTTCTAGACATGGCAGAAGCACCGACAGTACAAACAATGAATACATCCAAAATCATCAAAGATCCTGGGATGTTCAAAGACAGACACACCTTCGACGAGTGGTGGAAAGCCACCAAATTATACATCAGGTTCCAGAAGGGCCTGTCTGACGATCAGAAAATTCTTGCGGTGTTATCCCGCATGATGGAAGGGTCCGGTAAACACTGGGCCAGCAACAAGTTAGACGACCTTGCCACCGATGGCGAGAACATCACCTGGTTAGGGTTTTCAGACGACATCGCTACGCGATTCTCTATTGCCAACAAGTCGGCAGCGGCCAAGGCGAGACTCGAAGTCCTGAAACAGGAGAAACGCACCATCGACGAATTCTTGGACGAATTCAAAGAGCTCTTGAAGCTGTCAAACCTTGGCGAAGAAACTGGGAAATACATCCTGGAAAAGAACGTCAACTGCAGAATTTCTGAACAAGTGGCTAGCGATGGCAAGACGTACACTGATTACGCAAAGGAGATCCGAAACAAGGGACGACAGATGGAGGGACATGCATTAGTCATCCGAGGGGGTGGCGACACACGCACCGGATCAGGCACCACTTATGGTGGTCAAGGCAAAGCCATGGAGATCGACAAAGCAGGAGTAGCCCGTTGCTACAACTGTCAGCGCTTTGGTCACCTTGCCAAAGACTGCAAAGCCCCAAAGAAGAAAGATGGTCGTAAGTGTTTCAACTGCAACCAAGAAGGACATATCGTGCGCAACTGCCGCAAGCCGAAGAAGAACTCTGGAAAGATTAGGAAGGTGTCTGATGGAGATACCGATGATGATGAAACCATCACCATAGAGGCCGATGAGAAGGATTTTCCCGAAGGGTCCGATTAAACGACGCTAAGTCGCGACCCTTATCCATTAAACGAACTCGCTTGCCTGGTGCAGTTACAGACAATATAACTTATGTTATCCCTGCAAAGCGAGCCGTTGCGTCAACTAAGATTGTCAAGGGAGATAAACCTCCGAAACGACGAGAGATCAAGCTGCAAGCTCAGATCAAAACACGACGAGGACCAAAGGCCATTCGACCCGAGGTTGATAGCGGATGTGAATGCACATGTATCCATCCCAGAATAGTACGCGAACAGAACCTTCCCACACGGGGAATAAAGCCCATATCAATCCTAAATGCGGATGGATCGCCGAACTGACAACAGAAAGCAGAAAAACTTGCCGAAGTCAAGCTGGACTTAGGAACACACCAGGAAACCATGGAAGCAATGGTATTGGACATTGGGAGAACGGACATGCTTTTGGAACATGACTGGTTGGTGCACCACAACCCCACAATCAATTGGATGACTGGCGCTGTAACATTCAACCGGTGCCCATCAACATGTCAAACCAAACACTCTGATTTCAGGGTTAACCTTAATGGTCGCAAACATCAGGTTCGCATGGTGGAAGTACGAGACAAGGACGCGCCCAAGAAATCGGATCAGAAATGGAAACCCGGAGACTCCATATTGGAAGCAGTTACTCCCACACCACCTCCCACAACCAAACGACCCTCATATGTTGAACGTTTTGCCCATCTCTTTGAAAAAGAAAACTTTGACAAGATCCCAAAGGAAAGAGAATGGGACCACGGCATCGAACTTACACCGGACGCACCAAAGGAGCTAGGAGGAAACACGTATCCTATGACCCAAAAGGAGCAAGAAGAACTGGACGAATTCATCGATGAAGGCCTGGCAACCGGAAAGATCCGACCGTCCAAATCCCCTTATGCATCACCCTGCTTCTTCATTAACAAGAAAGACGGCTCCAAACGATTGGTACAGGATTATCGCACGGTCAATAAATTCACGGTTAAGGACAAATTCCCACTCCCACGCATCAACGACCTCTTGGATGTATTGAAGGACGCAGTCTACTTCAACAAAATGGACATCATGTGGGGATACAATAACGTGCGGATCAAGAAGGGTGACGAATGGAAAGCCGCCTTCCTGACCAGCCGAGGATTGTTTGAACCATTGGTCATGTTTTTCGGTCTCTGCAACTCTCTGGGAACGTTCTCTTGGATGATGGCCAGCCTATTCAGGGATCAGATCCGTCGGCGCATCTGTGTGATTTACATGGATGACATAGTGGTTATTGGTAAAACCAAGGAAGAACTCGCCCGGAACACCGAAGAGATCTTGCAGATTCTGTCAGACAATGACCTGTTCCTAAAGGAGAAGAAGTGTCTTTGGGAAGTAACGAAATGCCCCATATTGGGATATGTTGTTGGTGAAGGACGTGTTGAGATGGAAACTGAAAAGGTGGACACAATCCGGAACTGGCGAGTACCCACATCAAAAAAGGAAGTCCAGAGGTTCCTGGGATTTGCCAATTTTTATCGACGCTTCATTGAAGGATACTCAAACATCACAAAGCCACTCACAACACTTACGGGAAATACAGCATTCACGTGGGGACCAGCGGCGCAAGAAGCATTTGAAGGTCTCATACGGGCAATCATGACGGCACCAGTCTTGGCATTGCCCAAACCGGACGGACAGTTCAGGGTCGAAACCGATGCATCGGGTTATGCGATTGGAGCGGTACTTTCACAGAAACAAGACGACAAGTGGCATACTATCGCGTTCTTGTCGCGGACCATGTCCGGGGCCGAACAGAATTACGAGATATATGACAAGGAACTCTTGGCAGTCATGGTGCCGCCAGGACCGGTAGGGGATGATTCATCTTGGAGGATGTGCCAATAAGGCTGTTTCCAGTCGGCACAATGTTTGTGTATGCAGTGTGTGGGAGGAACCACACACTACGGCCCCTTTCATTGAGATTGTTGTCATCACTGCACAGTGAGTCATCACCCTATAAACCTTCTGATATGAAGGTGATTCCTTGGCTCCAGGACGTTACGCCTCGTCACCCTTAACAAGGTGTTCGATGCCAACATCTGCTCTAACAAATCCGCTGTCATTGTCACCAACACGGCTGTTCCCTCCCTTGTGTCGGGCCATCAAGCTGTTGCAGCTTGGAAAACCTGGCACATGGGGTACTCCATCAACAAAGACTGGGCGGCTGGTGGCCTCGCAGTCTCTGATGACACTGAAACTTTAGCAATAGGACACGGGTTCTCCAACCTGGTCACTCTGCTAGGGGGTCTCTCCCAACTGGAAGAAATCCACATCTTCACCAACTCTGTTAATGCCATTCGGCGCACCAGGGACCCGGACCTCCATTCCTCGCAGGCAACTGCGCTCGCTATCATCAGTAACCTGGTTCCTTGGTTTGAGGAACGAGGTCTGAAATCCAAGGTCTTCTTTCACCATGTCCCTGATTGCTCGGACCATGGCTTCGAACCCCATCATGCAGTGCACGACTTCGCCTCCTCAATTCACATTGAGTGTGGTGAGTCGGCCCCCAGATCCTTCGATTTCAATACGAAACAATTCACGGACGACATGCTAGGCGACTGGAACAACCTGTATCAGTCCCCCAAGTATGTTGGCCATCACTACCAATTCCCGAGGTCGTGTGTCAGACGCCAAGACCATGCTCGGGCCAAATGAATGAAGCCATCCCACCTCAAGGGCGGCACATGGCTTAAGGATGTGGGTCACTCCCAATCCCTCACGGCTCAAATGATCCACGGCCTCACCAGCCACGCCCCAATTGGCCACTATAGACATAGGTTCAGTATTGGTGACAAGACTGAACAATGTGACTGTGGATCGGGGTCCGTCAAGGACTTCGCCCACGTATTCTACAAATGTCTGCACCACCCCACCAGGCCCCCAGACATGCCCACCTTCTCGAGAAACTCTCCCATATGGGATGTCTTTGGGAAATTCATTATGGACAACCCAGGGGCATTTGCCTTTAGGGATCGTCCAGCACCCAACACAACCGTTGGCGGTAGTCGCGTGGTAGCGTCCTGGGTACAAAGGGGTGCAGCCCCCTCTGGCAAGCGAACATGATCAAAGGGTAAGAACCGCACAGGCGCTTCTTTGGTGGGTAGGGCGCAGACACCCCCCAGCGCCGCCAACGGCCAACCTCACAAGGTTGGAGTGCTCTTGTATCGCACGGCAGAATATTCGGGTGCACATACTAACGTGTTTGTTTATAACAGACCCCCCTGTCCTGGCGCGAGGACTTATCAGCTTGACAGAGCTTTGCGCCGCTTGTTCTTCATGCATACGTAGATCCTCGGATTGATGTAGTTTACTCTATGTCAAGCGGACTGTACCCCTAGTATACCGCTATATAAATTGTTGACCAAAAAAAGAAAAAAAAAAAAAAAAAATGATTCCTTGGCTCTTGCTGATTCGTGGTAAATTGTGTTGTGTCGTACATAGCCCTATATGTACAATTCCAAGTTCGAGTAAACTCGAACTCGGTTTTTCCAGGTGACCTCAGCCAACTTCTTTCATACCCCCCCTCCCATCATGCAGATTTTTGATCAATTGATGGAATTATTTGTTGTTATTTGTTTGACACATTGATGGCCTAGATATGTAAGTAACCTACTGCCACAACTCCTTCCCTCATTTCAACGGCCTGCCCAACAGCGCCCAACCACCTTCCTTCATGCCCAACAGCCGCCCTTCCCATCCAACAACTGCCTCTCGCCCCCAATGGCCTCCCCTTGTGTTCAACAACTGTTCCCCAAATGGCCACCCCTTGTTCCCAACAGCCACCCCTTGTTCCCAATGGCCTCCCCTCGTGTCCAACGACCGCCCTTCATGTCCATCCCTCCGGCCCAACAACTGCCCCTCCTGCCCAACGTCCGCCCCTTGTGCCCAATGTCCGCCCCTCACATCCAACAACTGCCCATCGTGCCCAACAACCGTCCCTCGCCCCCAACAATCACCAGCCTCCCCTCATGTCCAACAACCGCCCTCGTGTTCAATGACCACCCTCATGTTCAACAACTGCCCTCATGTTCAACAACCGCCCTCATGTTCAATGACTGCCCTCATGTTCAATGACTGTCCCTCCTGCCCAACAACCGTCCCTCCTACCCAACGACTGTCCCTCACATCCAACGACCGCCCCACACCCCCAATGGCCCCCCTCGTTCCCAACGGCCTCCCCTCATGTCCAACAACCGCCCCTCATGTTCAACAACCATCCCTCAGGCCAAATGGCCGCCCCTTGCCCCCAACAACTGCCCCCCACCCCCTACGGCTGTCCCTCGCAAACAACGACCATCCCTCAGGCCAAACAGCCACCCCTCGCATAACAACCACCCCTCGTGCACAAATTAGTTTATATATTAGTATAGTGAATCAGATTGTTTAAAACCATCATCTACAACTACTTAAAAGTGAACCAACCAAAAATTCTTTGAAAACAACCCTGAAATCCCAATCAGAAAAATCCCACATCAGCACCTGTGTTTGACCCACTTGACCCCATCCATCCACATACTATTTGTGACCAGGAGTTTGAAACTTTTTCAGAGATGCTTGAATAGCTCTACATGGACTGCATCAATTACCCTCAGAGCTTTTTCCCACTGAATGAAGAATGACTCAGCAAGAATAATGTACCATTTCACTCAATTCGTTGGGCCTGTGACACGTGACACAGTGTGGTGAAATTTTGATTTTGTTGTGGTTGAAAATTTCTGTGAAGTCAACTCAAGTGACCAATTTTCGTCATTTTTGGTGCCATTTTTGGAAATCCTGTGTGCTGAATTTGTTGCCGGGCTCAGGGAAGCAAGGGGGTATCATGTGCCGGATTTGCCACATAGGGATGGTTAGTTAGTTGCTCGCCAGGGGTCTTAAATTTTTTTTGGAGGTCAATTTTTTATGGATGTTCAGAGCCTCTGGAAGGTTGAATACTTATGTTTTGAGATATAATACAAGCTCCCCAGCCTGTTATGTGTTCATTTATCAGTATTGTGCAACAGGTTCCGAAAACAAGACATCCGTGATCCTCTGAGTCACCCCCCTATTCCCTCAGAAGACTGATGGATTCGAGTACCCTGGTGAGCATATTGAGAACTTATAGATGATAGATATAATCCTTATTTTATCTTCTTTTAGCCAGCTGAACTGACAGTCAATGACAACAATAATGTTTTATGTCCTGATTGCAAGACACTGGTACACGTTGGTGCTGTGGGCATCGAAAACTTCAAGAAACGGCATAAGAACAGTAAGAAATGTAAGGAGAACAAGAAATGTCATGAAGCGGACCAGGCCATGGAGCGAGAAAGGCAACACGCATGAAGCTTCTTTGCCCCACGTCCCCCAAATATACCTCCAACTGTCTCAGCACCTCCACAAGTTCACGCAGCCCCAATTGCACATCGGAGACCTCTTCTTGAACCATCAGAACCGTCACAACACTCCTCTCATCTGACGGGATGTCCCATTGCACTCAAACTCCTATCCGAATTTCATTCAAGGATCATCATGCTTTCCCATGAAGTTGGTGAAGCAGACAATGCCCACCTGTTAGCCCAGTTCTCTGGTGATCCTGTTGGATGTGTTGGCAAAGGTGAAGATGCTTGGGAAACATTCAACGGACCTTTGGATACCGTACTCCAGAAACCCCCTGAAAAGCTTCAAGAACTCGTTCGCGTTGGTGGAAAAGGATTGATAGGACTTCATCGGCTGCTACACTACCTTGTAGTCCATCACGGAATAGTTGGGGGCCTGATAGAATCCAAGGTGAACCGAATTATACAAGCTATGGATGAGGTGTAAGTTATCACACTTTCAAGAGCATATAAATTCACTTAATCACCTCCAGTGTATCCTCAATCATCTCAGCAGGTGGAGGTAGCACCCATGGTCATGTCGATCATCAGGAAATATCTGCCGACAATCAGAGAGATGTTGAAGAGTCATCTCCTATCCATGTTGACGAGCTTTCAGACTCACCAACAAAACCTGTCAGTCCTATTGATGTTGACAAGCTTCCAGATTTGCTGGTACCACAAGCTGCACCTCGAGATCCAGAAACGTCTAGACATTGTGAAGGTGTTATCGTGAATTTACTGCCAGGCAAAAGCACACATAGTACCTACCCATTCGGCCTTCATGACGAACTTGGTGATCCTTGGGATTATACTATGAAGGGTGGACGACTCACTCTCCATGCGTGCAGTTGCGATCATAAAACCAACCAACAATCGGACACAGAATGCCGTGCTTGCAGGGCCTTGATACAGAACCCAAACCTACAGGGGGTACTCGATTGGATGGAAGCAGATGTTCATGAGAATTCTCAGCTGGTATATCATGGGATTGGTGGCCTGGTAAAAATTGTCCGTCAGAAGAATGGGGAGATCCAGGCACTACGCCTCAAAATGTTGAACGATGCTCAGAAACTTACCGCAAGGGCCACAGCACTTGATAGTCACAAGGAATGGATTATGGCAGTAGAAAGCAGAAAGGTTGAGAGAGTTGATCGGCTTGTCCATGTGGGTCGAAGTTCCTTGTCATATATCTCGTAATTCTGTTTGGGAATTGCGAACAAGATGGGAATTTGGGGCTTGCTGGGGCTTTACAGTCGAGCGGCTCAGCGGGTATACCGGACGCAAAATTATACAGAAGAGGACGCACTTCGTGGGTTACTGCTATGGCGCTTGGGTGGAGCCCGAGTTGCAGGCATTGCGCACCGTGCACTGAGTCTCCCATCGCAGAGCACTCTCCGTCATCAAACCATTATTCCACCAATTGTGGCATCTCCAGGACAGCCCACCACAGTTGAAGTCAAAACGAATGTATCGGCATGCTTCAATATAATTGCGGATGTGGTCAGCAGTTGCAGTGTGGTGCACCAGGTGTTGATGCTGGATGAGCTGAAGGTTGAGGAATGACCTTGCTGGGATGACAAATCGAATAAGATTCTTGGAGTGTGTCGAGAGCATGGAAAACACACCAGTATTGAGTACATGTCAAAAGCTGAGGCTGATCTGCTGGTTCAGGCAGTGATAGACAGCCACGTACATCTTGCAGTCAAGGTGCGTTTTGAAGGGAAAAACTGTCAGCTGCCCTAACTTCTCAACACTTTAGGCAACCATGGGCGCTCTGGGTCTTCTAAGCGCCGAGACACGAATCTACAGTGCCAGGCCAGTTCTTGTCTCTGGTTCTTGCAAACGCGAGTCTGGATTTCAACATGCCCATCTGATTACCACTGGTATTGAGGGAAGTCACAAGACAAAGCTCAGAACTGTCTGTGTTGCATCAGATGGAGAATCTCGGCGAGGTGAAGCACTCATTCTTCTAACCTTCAAGTGTCCGCTCTCTCCAGAATCTCCAATACATCCATATCTTTCACCACTGCCATTCCTCAATCTTGAAGTTGGTGATGATGACTTGACAGCCGACAAGGATTACAAACATGTATTCAAATGCCTCCAAAATCTCTCGTTACGCGCCTGTGGTTTCATAGTTCATGGTGTTCATATAACACAAGCTGTCATTCATTCTCATCTCCGTGCCTGTGGAGTTTCAGCAATACAGATCAACAGCTTACTCAAACCCAAAGATAAACAGGATGTGAAGCTAGCCTATGATCTTCTGCGCGAGATCTGGTCTCTTCCCCCAGCACCTTCATCTCCCTTCCTGGTTTCTCACAGGCTCGTGAGGCACTCCGTACCATTGGACAACTCTTTCGGCACACCATGCTTCCCTATATCTGTGTGGATCTCTCTCTCTCAGAGCAACTAGCTCACCTCAGTGCAGCTGCCCACATGCTTCTCGCAATGCTACGGGAGGATCGTGCAGGCACCAAGCTGATGCCCACTCAACTGTACATTGATCTCATGATCATGATAAAAAATGTTTATTTCTGTGTTGCGAAATGTAAAGCAGACGACCCACAAGGAAAGTTTTGGGTCATTCTGCTCGGAACAGACCGCCTCGAAGAGTTGTTTGGCATTCTCCGAACAATGGTTGGAAATGATACCAATTTTGATGTTCTCCAGCTTGTCTTACGACTCACCAGCACTACTGAGGTATCCGATATTCTGGCTAAATATCCACACTGGGACCGCTCACCCCGCCGCCTCACATTACCACCACTATCGAAGGATGGCCTTGAAGTTCACAAGCATGTTGACCACATCAAACCACCATCATGGCGAGGCAATGTTGAGGTCTCACGCATTAATCTACAAACCTGCTGGAAGCTGGGGCGTGAGATGGTCAAGGATGAAAACTCGCGCTTGGCCCAAGTTCTTCAGGAGGCTGATCTTGCAAATGACGTTGGCTCGCAGAGTGTCATTGACATCCTTCGTCCATTTGGAAATGATCTTGTCCATACCCAGCGAGATGCTGATGACTATGACGATACTGCTGAGGACGACAATGTACCAATCGATCAAAATGCTGGGCTCCCTCTCGCACCTGATATTGAGGATGCTGCAGCTGAAGAAGAGCCAACTGGACGACACAACCCGTGCTTTGACCTAGATGGAGACAACATCTATAAAGCCCGGTATCTCAATCAGATCTTCAAAGAGCTGAGATCACCTGGTTCACAAGATCGGTTGAAACGTGTTGCCAATGTTCCACGATATGCAATCAAACGAGACGACCAATCAGATATGGTTGAACATGATCCAATTTCGGGTGCTCCAAGTCTCAAGATCGATTCTCCAATTGCAACATTGCTCCAATGCGAGGATCACCTGTTTGTGTGTATCAGAGAGATCAACGACATCACACATGGTTCTCAACATCATCAGGAAAAAGTCACTTGAGTATGTAGCCCTGCATAGACATGGTAGGAGGGCATAGCTTTGTATACAAGTCCCCATTACATAGTGATCGGTAGCTTGTCCGTAGCTCCCAGCCATATGTCTGTAGTGGTCAATAGTGATTGATAGCAGTTGCATAGCTACCTGTCGAGATATGTAGTTCTTCGTACTTACCATATTGGGACAGCTACAACGGTTATTTTGTCAACATTGCTCCTGGTACTCCTGGTATTAAGACAGTCAGGACACATTCAGAGAACGAATAAAATGACTGTATTTCGCAGGAATAACATCTACAAAGCACTGCTACGAGCTATCATCTCCACTTTCAGAATCCTCACCCTCACTTTCTGTCTCTCCCATATGTCCTTCAAGCTCCTGCCGTACACGATCCTCTTCTTCTCCTACCAACTGCCAAACTGCTGTCGTTTCATCAATACATCCAGAGTGACGTCTAGGGAATTTGCAGTGAGCCTTGGAATTGTGCATCATGTAGGAAAAAGTGACTTACTCAGCCCGCTTAAACAAAGTCTTCTGCCGATTGGTAGTAACAATCTCGTTCACGTTGGACCACACATTGAGGTCAGCCAAGTGGACCCTGTAGGGTGACCCAGCGACCTTCTCCGAAAAGTCTTCCTGGGAATGTGTGCCTGTAGACCACTCTTTCAGGCAGAACTCCGTCTAACAACAGGAGAAATCAGAGAATGTTCACTTGAAGAGAATGTCTCCTCACAAGGGTAAAGAGGAAGGCAAGTGTTTCGAGTGAGATAGGATTGAAATAATGTTTGAAACGAACGCCTCGAGACTCGGCAGTTTTGAACCAGGCAACGTGAAGGACTTGACTAATGATGGAATTCTGAGCATATCCGTCACGTGTCTTTGTATTCTGTAGCATGCGAGGTTAATAGATGAAAAGATACAATGATCAAATATACCTTGTAGTGGAAAGCGGCCTTTGCTGTCAGCTCTTTTGCCAGCTTTGAGTTTCGCTTGACCTCTCAAGATCGTGTATCGTGATGGAACCCAAACACAGCGACAATAAGGGAGCAGACATGTTTCAGGGTATCTTGACGAATACGTGCCCCACGTTTCTTAATCTGAATCACAGAATATCATCATATATGGCACACAAACAAATGAAATAGACCTACTAGTGTTGCCGCCCGATCTGAGAGTTCATACATATCCGTAACATTGAAATGGGCATGAGCATTAGCCCAAACCATTGTTACCCACTTCGCCTTCAAGCCATTGTCAGGGAAAGTATTAGCTGTGCAAATGAGTACTTCATATTCTTCCATTGATCACAACAGAATTGCCTCCGCCAGTGGATCGCCCTTAAAGTCTTCGAGCTTTGGTCGTAGCTTGAGATTGAGACCCTCGCGCAGCTTGAGAGTCTTCTTCTTGATGGATGGTGATTTTCAACATCAGTAAACTGCACAACATCAAACATTACCTCGATTCAATTAGGTCTCGCGGACCTGCTGCCAATTTCAACACGGAGGCCACTGAATGGCTCCACATCGACCTCGCAAAAGTTGGCTATCGGTTGATGAACAAGAAGGCCTACATCAAGCAGATGATGATGTGGTTAAGGCGCCAGGATGCGATACACCGATTTTCCACATACCTTCAATGGGTTAGTGCATCGGCTTCTCGAGAAGACAGAGTCAAGTCAGATGCGGAAGGTGAAGATAATATTGACGATGATAATGAGTCAGACAGGCTTGTCATGACTGCAGTCGGACTGAGTCTGACTCTGACTTAGTCATTATGACTTGACTATGATTGACTAGTCTGACTGATCAAGGGTTTAAGGGTCCATGTGATATTACTATATATGGTATGTTTGATTCTCGACTGATTGATCCATCGCGTCGAACATTTGCAGCGGCCCACAATACTCGGCGGCAGCAGCCCCAGCCTCAGATGCCAACAAGATCTCATACACCTCCATCTCCCTCTCCAAGTTCTCGATTCCACCTTTCCAAAAGGATCCCATCACATGCAACGACACATCTGCACTATCTGTTTTGGTGGGATATATAAAGAGTTTATGCAGTGGTATGGAAATTTTTCGTGCTGGAGCAGACCAGGCAGGCAGATGAGTGGATGGTGGGACTGTGATGGTTGGGGGTCGCACTGGTGGTAGTGGGGCAGGTAAGTTGTCATTGTCAGGCATGTTTGCAGCGGTAGCGCTTGCAATAAGTTGCCACGAAAGTTGATCAAAGCTCAACAGGCCTTCGGAACCATCAATGTTAACCTCCAAACTATCAGTGGCCTCCGACTCTTCTTCACCCAGTCCCATGCTGAAGCTGCGCTTCCCTCGCGGATGAAGCAAGCCAGCTTCAATGTGAGCCCATTTAAGGTCCATCCCTACCATCGCCATCTTACAAACCTTCTCAACCCCCAGCCGACTGCGGATGCCCGTGTGGACCAGCCCCATGTGGCTGAACACGCGTTCGCAATCGGCCGAATTTGCAATGACACTGAGAACACGCAGTGCCAACTTTACCAGAGAGTTGCGCCCCATTGTTTCCTGGTTGTCAACACCTTCCCAAATGTTCACGGGATCAACCTCACATCCCTAGACATGTATTTATCAGGTAATCAGTACTCTGTAGGCCACCCAGCAAGCTTTCTTGCCTCGTCTTCCGCATTTTTCTTCCACTCATCTTGTCCCATACGTTCGGGAGAAAACTCTTCACATTCATTATAATAGTCCATGAACGCGGCTTGGAAGCGTGCGTCGGCATGTGTTCTAAAGAGTCGATGATAGAGGTCCTTCAACATGTTGCACAGTCCGATTGGTGTAAGATTTATGTCTGAACGTGAAAAGCATTTTCCACGGAGAAGAATAGAGGCTAGGAACGGTGCTTGATCTGCTGCTGCCCAACGTTTCTCCAGGGTTCCGTGAATGACAGCTCGGACTTCCTCTGTAACGCTATGATTTGAATAGATCTGATAGAGGTTGCCAAGTGTAGTCAAGTGTATTTGATCCCTGAGTAATGTTGGCGGCAATCGCAAGTGGTTCAAGTAGGCTACATGTTCTGCGGGCAGTGGGAGTGTTATGATTGATGACCATTGACAGGGAATGCTCTCGCTCACATCTTGACCTCACTCCAAAAGATTGCACTTGTGACAATTTCCTGAATTGATTCTGCTTTCTCTGCTGCATCGGATTTGGGACCAGCAGATGCGATAATCTCAGCACTGTACTTTAACCAACATGCTTGCAATGTTATTCGGACCTCGAGAAGTCGGCGAAGTGAGAGGTAATGTGCAATCCATCACATGATAACTGGACGGATGAGAGCGAGGATCTTGAGGTTCGTCTGATGTTGCTCTCGGCAAAAAATACCAAGAGCACGGCTATGACTGTTCATCCATTGAACGACCTCCTGGGCCTTCGGGACGCACTCCAGAAACCTAGACCCCAGACCAAGAAAATCACCGACCATCAGATTTATTTGATGAGCCCAGCAGAGCGTCACGATAAGCCAGGGCATCAGCACAAGTAGGAGTCTTCGCATCTTCTTTGCATCACCACCGTCATCGGAGCAAACACCAACAACTGACAGTTTATATTTATCTTCGGCCCATTGGATGTCGTTGGTAACTAACTTCAAGAGTCCTTCACCAGTCTTCGCGTCCTCAGAAACATCATGAGTGCGCATCAAGTAAGGCTGTAAATAATGTGAAGTATCATGATTAAGCCGAAGCCGACCGCTGAGCTCACCTCAGAATTTATATTCATCATCCCCGCAATGATGCTCTGCTTTGCCTTACTTTTCCAACCATCAGTTACATATGTGCCCATTTTACCACCTAGTTTCTGCTTCATTTTTTCCTCTACCTTCGCCACCTCCCGATCCAATATTGGCCCAGATAACGTCCACTGATCTGGAACGATCGCAGGTGGAATCCATTTTTTGAAAAACAAACGTGTTTCTGGATTGTTTGCCATGTTCCACGACACTTTGTTCGCAACGAGAAACTTGCAAAAATCCTCACCGAATTCCTGTTGAATACATGCATTCCATTCTCCCATTGGCTGAGGCGAGCCCACTGTACTAACATAATCTGATGTATGGCGTCGTTTGGCCGTGTTTTCAGCATATTTGTTAAGAACTGATCGACAAAACATCGGAGCTACGTCGGACGCATCGGAAGGTCGGAGGGTCGGAGCGTGTGCAACGTAGGGGCAAGGACTTGGCTTCAACTTGCGTGTTGCGCCCTTGCTAATATGTCGGTGTCCTTATTTTGGAAGGATTGGAGGATCGGAGGTCGGAGGTCGGACTCAAGTTAAGAGTTGGAAAGAGGACGGAAGGTGTGATGTCGATTCTAAGTTGATATTCAAACTGAAGCTAATACATGATTCTACATAAGTTTAAATACTATGTCAGAGGACGTGTGGCTTTGTCGGAGTCGGATAACGAGTGGCTGTCGGAGTCGGATAACGAGTGGCTGTCGGAGTCGGATAACGAGTGGCTGTCGGAGATTCTTAACATAAGTAAAATGGTCGGATGTAAGTAATGTACGTAGTAACGAGATTCATAACAGTAAGTATGCATAATAAGTATTAGTCAAAATGTCAGAGGTGTCGGAGGTGTCGGGATTGGTCGGAAATCGTCAGAATGGATCGGAATGTAACAATATTGTGTATTCGGGAGTAAAAGCAGGCCTCCAATCGGAGAGGGTGCTGCAGAAAAGCTCAACGGGCCAGCTAGACCAGAAGTTGCAATATACGGAACCGGAGGTGAGCCGTAAGACCAGCTGCGTGAATGTGAGATAGGTTTAGAATGCGATATTGATGGCATTGACGGCGCAGGGCTAGCTTCATCTTGCGCGCGGTTTCTGAGATCAGGGGAAACATAAACACATTTGATGAGATGGGGCACCATGTTTTGCTTTGGTTTCCCTGCCATCGGAGGTGAGTCAATTCTGGCTAGTATCCGGGTCGAAATTATGTTAACAGTCTGCAAGGTTATTTAACAAGCTCACCTTGTTGCTCCAACATCTCTTTGGTACGCGGTTGGCCTGCATTACCAAGAGAAGCACTGACAACATCAGATTGTCGAAGCAAGTTACGGTGATAGTGAAGACATGCATTGCACCATGCATTCTTGTTTGAGTGATTGTTTCGGTAGTATTCTCCATCCGTGAAAAAAAAAACCCAGACCCAGTGTTCAACCGGGCTCATAGTTGGTCAGAAAGCAAGGGGCATTGAAAACATTGCCGTTCGATGGGTATTAAGGAACTGTACACGCGTACATGATACACGACTCTTCGGTGAGGATGACTTGAAGCGAGGATGGGTCGATGGCCGGTTACTCAGACACAACCGACCAGCGGGCCGGCTTGCCTTGACTAGTCATGACTAGTCAGTTGAGTCAGTTGCGCTGATGTGACTGTTTTGACTTGACTGATCCGACCCACAGTCAATGTGACTTGCACAACACTGGAGTCTATGGCAACAGAGCCTGGACTGCCCCCTTTTTGATTAGCGGCAGGGTCCATATTGATTGATGAAGGATCAGCCGACAAACATGCCGGCTGACTAATAACAAACAATGCATTGTCTCCATCAATTGGCCTCATTGACCACAAAATCATGTATCTCGGGCCATCCAATGGGTGGATTGCTTTCATATTTTGTATCCTCAATCTCAATTAAATAATACATTATATGCATTTTACAAAAGAGCAATGTTTATTTCAACTCATGTAGGTATATATCCTGCAACTGCCAAAAAGTGAAAAAAGCGCACCTTATATTGCACTACAACCAGAAGGCCTATACCTAATATCTTTGTAGTCCTTATTTGAAACATAAATTAGGTGTGTCTTTTGTGAAAGGAATATGCCAGAAAATGTTTAGATGAACTGATCCAGCTATGCCTTCTGATTGCCCCAAAAATAATGATGCACACTTCATATCATCAGAACCGTGGAACCATTGCCTCTCATATTCTGCCACTGTAGATAATATATATAGAAGATGTATTTCGCCGAAGGAATAAGTGAGAAAATGCCTAGATCTATTTCTAGAGGTATATGCTTTCAACCACCTGTATTTCCAAATATGCACCATATTCCAGCAAAGGCATGGAGAATATCCCTCTGACCTTTAGACCCTCTTAGATTTGAAGTATATAATATTGACCAAAGGAATGAGGATAATGTCTGCAAACTACTTTATGAGTGTATGTCCTTACATATCCATCAGCGAACCTACATTTTACTCCTGGGAGCTCATATGAGCATCAACGAGCCAAAATGAGTGCATCTGAGTTGCGATCCGATGAGCCCCACAAGATTGGCCACCAACTCCCATGAGTAAAACTGTCAATTATAGAGAAGGCAGCTTCCACAACTTCCTTATAGTCAGTTTTGGGTGCTATAGTGGTCAGGGCTATTGGATAGGCCACAAATACATCCCATTTGATGCACAGAATAAGGGATTACCTTTTGGATGACTCACAAGGGCTAAATTGTTGTGCTGATCTTGCGTGAAGCAAATCTGGTAAAATCCCCTTCACTTTTCATTTTTCATTATAAAAGACAACTCATAGAATGAGATTTAAAAGCTCAAAATTATTCTGTGGTCTTATACAACACCTTCGCAGAGTTCTGTCCATTGGCCACTTTGACAAGCTGACGAGGTCACGAGATTTGTGTAGATTTGCTGATGCTCTCCTCAAGACAAGTACTCTCCATCTATCAGAATTGGACTATATACATATAACCAGATTGCTGGAAAGAGGTGAGAGATCACATATCTAGCATATACAGAAGATTCCACATAATTATGTGGAGGGTGGACAGCTGACTGCAAGATATGATGTTGGACACATTAGTTGAGGTATTAGCCTATGGGTACTTGCAAACTGTCTCATGTTGGCACCTGTATCATTCACAAACATCCAGCCTCTCTCACTCCATAAGATTGATATGAGTCTTTTATATGAGGTAGATTTGTTCTCTTGCCCCTTTCCAACACTTTCATGATGTGTATTGTAGATGGAGAATACTTGACTGGACAGAATTCTTATAAATAGTCTACATATATACTCCACCTTATTCCTTTGGTCAATATTATCTCATATACTTCAAATCTAAGAGGGTCTAAAAGGTCAGAGGGATATTCTCCATGCCTTTGCTGGAATATGGTGCATATTTGGAAATAAGATCTAGGCATTTCCTCACTTATTCTCTTGCCCCTTTCCAACACTTTCATGATGTGTATTGTAGATGGAGAATACTTGACTGGACAGAATTCTTATAAAATAGTCTACATATATACTCCACCTTATTCCTTTGATCAATATTATCTCATATACTTCAAATCTAAGAGGGTCTAAAAGGTCAGAGGGATATTCTCCATGCCTTTGCTGGAATATGGTGCATATTTGGAAATACAGGTGGTTGAAAGCATATACCTCTAGAAATAGATCTAGGCATTTTCTCACTTATTCCTTCGGCGAAATACATCTTCTATATATATTATCTACAGTGGCAGAATATGAGAGGCAATGGTTCCACGGTTCTGATGATATGAAGTGTGCATCATTATTTTTGGGGCAATCAGAAGGCATAGCTGGATCAGTTCATCTAAACATTTTCTGGCATATTCCTTTCACAAAGACACACCTAATTTATGTTTCAAATAAGGACTACAAAGATATTAGGTATAGGCCTTCTGGTTGTAGTGCAATATAAGGTGCGCTTTTTTCACTTTTTGGCAGTTGCAGGATATGTACCTACATGAGTTGAAATAAACATTGCTCTTTTGTAAAATGCATATAATGTATTATTTAATTGAGATTGAGGATACAAAATATGAAAGCAATCCACCCATTGGCCCGAGATACATGATTTTGTGGTCAATGAGGCCAATTGATGGAGACGACGCGTTGTTTGTTATTAGTCAGCCGGCATGTTTGTCGGCTGATCCTTCATCAATCAATATGGACCCTGCCGCTAATCAAAAAGGGGGCAGTCCAGGTTCTGTTGCCATAGGAGTCAGATGAGGAAATCAACAAGGTCACGGACCCACAATGGGAAACAACCACAACTTACCACGTTGCGAAGCAGCCGGCGCTTTCTCGCGTCACTGTTGATTCGATTGCACAGGACTTCGGTGCTGTCGACTTTCTCACACACCTTAATGCCTTCATTCACGACCACAACCTCCGCCCTCGCAATCCTCCCTCCGTCCGCTCACTCTTTCCCGTTTACCACCGCCTTACGCTCCACCTTCCATCCATTCCAGAGGTCTCAAAAGGAGTTGTGAAAGACCATGTCGTCGCGACGAAACATGGAGCGCGGAAGGTGACAAGGCAAGGCATAAAAGCAGCTACACCAGCGCGGTTTAGTACTGTGCTTGTCTGTTCAAGTGTAAATCACGGAGTCCAGAATGGACGGATGGATGGTATGTGCAACATTTGCATTCTCACTCGAAACTTGCCGTTACAGGCTACTGCCCTCCCAGGTCTTCGTTTAGGCCAAGTCCGGCTGATCTTTACCTTGCCCGATGAATATGGTTCCTTTTCCGAGCCTCTGCTCTATATCCACTGGTTCAAACCACTGCGCACACCCATCCCCGACCTAGAGATGTACAATGTCTTATTCGCATCTCGAAATCGCCGCCGCCATGCATCAATCATCCCTGCTTCGCATGTCCTCCGAACCTGCCATTTGATGCCGCATTTTGGGCGCTCCGCAAACCGTAACTGGGCATCGGATGATGTTCTTGACCATGCTCCCTCATTCTATCTCAATCCTTACCTTCGGCACTATGATTTCTATCATCTTCGTTACCTCCCCGCCCTTCAGTATCTCCAGAATCGTTCTCAACGAGAAGTTCTTCAAGATCAATGCGCAGCAGAATCGCATAGCATTCACCAGCAAACACTAGCACAGTTCCGGTGATGGATTGTCTTGTGACTACATAGTACTTTGAAAATGAAATTCCGTTTCGTCCTTTTGATACCCAGAGTGACTGAACTCGAGACTGACCTTAGAGTCATTGACGTCTATAATGTCTAGACATATTTGCACGAGTCTACTATGATCGCGTAACCATGGCGTTGTGTACAGGAAGCTCCTGGGAACTACGCCATGCTACCAAGTCATGCAGGCGGCTACGAGAGGCTACGAAGTGATATATATCTTCGGCGTGTTACCTGTAGCCCCAGGCTTTTTCCTGATGATGTCGAGCAGATCCCTCTCGAAATGTCGATGGAGCCAACAGTAATGGTCTCCTATCAGATGCTCTTCCTCGTGCCAGCAACTCTTGATGACGATCCCGATGCGAAAAATGACTGGTGTTGGTCATGTGCGCATGGTGACAGCTACCGGGTCTCTGGTCGACTTGTTGAACCCATCAATCCTGCAGTCTCAACTCGACAACCATTCAAACCATTCTATCTCTTCGAAAGTCAGGTTCTCATGGTACTGGGATCCGTCATTCTTGAACGCGTGACACAAGAGGATGGCCGTCACCTTCCAACCATAAAACGAACAGATAACTTTCCCTACCGTGAAGTAACAGGTTTATATATTCTTTACTCAGCCGTTTCCTTTCATCCTTACAAAGGGCTTTTTTCAGGTAAAGCCTGTTTTGTTTGCGAAGACAGCGGAAAAGAACACGAACTCCTCAAGCACCGCCAATGTCCAAGTTGTGCCCCTCCTGTTCAACTCAACAAGTCGGCTCAAAGGATCCTGGAACATATGGCCGCGCATATTATTTTTGACTCGAAGGTAAATGCCGCTTCACAGCCTTGTGGTTTATGCCTTCGTCCCTCTCCAATGTGTACTTTCTACCTGAAGAATGGCAAAGGTGCCGACTCAAGCCGCCAACTTAACCTCAAAACTTCACAGTGTGCAAACTTGATGCCGTTTTCGTATGCTGTCGCTTCCATATCATCCGCAGCAAGTCCCTGTGCGAATGTCCCCGTTCAGTGTCCATTATGTCCAAACAGTGCACCAGCTATTTGGCGTTACAATATGCGCCATCACATCAAAGAGTGCCATCCTATCGCGACATCAAACTTGAAGGACTATGAACATGAATGGAAGATAGGAAAATCAGAGCACCAAGGCCTTAAGCAAATCTGGGAGTCTCGACACCGGGAGAAGAAGTCACGGAAAGGAAAACGCTCCGGCATCACACAACTGGTGATCTCTCGTGCACACAGCTCACGCCTAACGTTACGGTAACTCTATTCAGTCGATTTGATGACAAATGTTTAACCTTGGCTTCTACAGGAAAGGCCAAGAATCCGACAGCGAAAGCAGCTCACTGCAGAGCGACATGTCTGAAAAGACGAGAAGTCGGCCTCAAACGCCGACTTTCGATACGAGGAACTATCCACGTACCCGACGACCGTTTCTCATCGAAAGCAGTGAGGAAAGTGGGGGCGACGAGAATGAGAATGAGGATCCCGTGGGCGATGATGGCATGGAGGATGGAGGCCACTTCAACACATCCAAAGAGGCACCGAGCGACGTTACCAGTCGCGGCGAAACTCCGCTGGCTTCAGACACCGAGGAGCACAGCAGTTCTGACAACTTAGAGACCGGCGGTGGCAGAGCGAGTGTGAGTCGATATTACAAACCTCAAGATTCGAGAACTCACCACTAGGCCTCAGAGTCTACCTGTGTCAGAACCTCTCCAGCTTCCTGTTGCTGCTCCCACCCACCCTCTGTCCGTTTTTATGAGCACAGGTCCATCAGGACCACCACCGCCTTGCGGGAAGGGATTGCCGACCATAGATACGGCCCCAGGTGGAAGCTCATCTGAGCTCGAATCTCATCCATTCACGGTTGCAGCCGCCCCAGCAACTCGTTCGGGGAGAATCTGCAAGACAAGAGACCTTGGAATGCTCTCGGTCTGTACCTGTGGTGTTACCGTTGAGGAGAGGGAAATCGGTGATGGGACCGATGTTATAAGATGCAAAAGAGTGGGCTGTGAAACGAGATGGGTGAGTCAGTGTTGAGTCTCAGTTGCAAAGACTTATTTGTTGTTCGTTCTTTAGTATCACTTGAGTTGTGTCGACCTTGAGTATCCCACAGCGAATTGGGCATGTGACGCATGTGAATCGGACGTGCGGGGAGGGAAACGGCGTCGCACCCAACGTCGAGGAGAAGATGGGCTTTAGTGTCGGTTCCGTCGCAGAGCTTCCGCTTCCGGTCTTTCCATATTTGGTAAATATGTCACGTGTTAGTCAGTTAGTCTGTCCTATTCGACGTTAAAAAAAAATCGACCCCAGGTCTTTTTCTAAATTTGTAAGACCCCCTTGGACTGTGAAGCGCTCAGATGGGCAGCGAATGTGATACGTCGGAGCACAAAATGTCTCAAGGCGAGGCCTGCGAAACGTGTGACTGGCCATAGCAAGGGCTTGGATGGGGGAAACGGCGGAGCTACTCGAAGAGAAATCGCGGAGAGTAGTAACCATACGATGAAAAGGGCCAGAACGGAGAAGTAGGTCGTGGGGCGACATCCATATTCTTCAATGATATCAAAGCGGTGGCCCTGGACCATGATATTTGAGATGGACTTGATGTGAGCCAGATGACGAGGGGGACAAAGAGAAGTATGACATACAGAGCGGTAGACCGAAGCACATGAACATTTCGAAAATTTGGCGGCGTCGCTTCTCGGCCATGCTGGTCTTGGCATGCCGGACAGACGCCACTTGTTCAAGGTGGATACCGATGCAAAGACAGGCAGCAGGAAGTGCCGATTTGTGCCGATGATGAGTTTGGTTGCTGGGTGAAAGGAGGTGGTAGTAAGTGTCAACACCTCTTGGATTAGAACGGATCGAACTTACTGATGTCGCACCAGACTGGGGCAATGATTACATTGTCGCCCCATATTACCGCGTCGACGCCATAGATAACGTTGGCCAGGAAAAGCCAGAAGGCCAGCGCAAGAGTGGCTACGTTCCCTGCTCGGCAGTGCCACGGAACAACAACGAAAATTACAAAGGCTGAGATAAAGGCAACAAGGGCAAACTCGATACATAAAAATAATAGTTAAGGAAGAAGAAAATGGGAATTCTTCAGGTTGCGCCAGCCGGAGGTATATTTAAGGAACTCATTGTCGCAATTGTCTTCGGTTCGGAGGCCATACTGAAGGAGTTGGTGCAGGCATGAAATAAATATGAAAAATGAGTGGCACACATCGCAGTACGAAAAGATAACCTGAAGTAAGCACAGAAAGTGAAAATGTCCTGGGAGTGTGGGAGGGGCCCAAATTGGGAAGGAAACCGTGAAACCTATGCACCTCCAACCCCCAGCACGATGAACCACGGGCACCCAAGATTTGCATCTGCACATTACTGTCTTCATCGGGTTTTCGGTGAAGCTCTGGTATAGTTCGACACCCTTGGTCATCGGTTCACATGCTGAGGTGAAAAATAAGGCCTTATCCAGCCTTATAATCGGCTACCAGTCTGGGGTTTAAGCATCAGTTATTGGTGCTTCGCCCCTCAGTCTGGCACCTTACGAGCAGTAAATAGAAGTATTAGATTAGAAGGTAATGAATTATAAAGTATTATAAGGACTTACGCTCAGCCATTGACATTGTATTCAGTAATCAGCCCCTGACACTTGCTTTGGCAGAATGGGCCTCGTGAACATCTAATATAAGTATTGTTTTGAAAGATAAGACATTATCGAGCAGTCTCAACAGGTCACCAGCATTGGATCGAAGGATCTGACGCTGATGCTCACTCCTTCGGAATTGCACGTCGTGATCGGCACAGCACATAAATCAAGACATTACTGGCAGGTCTTGTCATCACCTCGAACACTGTTCATCAGCCTGATAGTGGGTGAGCGAAATACGTCGTCATTGAGATATTATGGTAAGTATTAAAGCCTATGGCGCAACGGAATCATGATGGTATGATTTTCTGAATCTCTTGTATTATTAACCATATATAATCCCATCACCGTCTTCTGAGCCATCGTCGCTATTGCCACCGCCAGCCTCCGAAGCGTCACTCTCAACATCATCCCAACCTTCTCGGTCATGGTCATCCAAAGTCATTTCCGGATTGGCCGATTCGTTGTTCTCCAAGTCTGTGTTACGCAAATCCATATCTCCTGGCAGAACTTCGGGATCCATGGGTAAATTGTCCAAATTGTCCAAAGTTTGGGTCTCCTTCGTCGACTGGTCGGGGATACACTGGTTGGAATGGGATGCGGATTGATGCGCATGAAGATGGCCGACCCCAAGGCCCCAATGGTATTGCATGAGAAGATCCCGGTCAGAAAATCTGTAGGATCTAAATCAACTCTATATTCAAATCATGAAATTGCTGAGCATACCGGCCAATATAATATCGTTTGTAGTCTGTGCTATCCTTAGCGCAACGCGATATGTCAATCTTGGTTCCTGGTCGTGTGCCGCTTGAAAACGCCGGAATGATGTGACACCCCCGCAAGACGTCCGTTGGATCCACAAAGCCGAAGGATTGATCGCTTCGTAGAGGAGGAAAGCGAACTGAGTTCAGTGTGGAATTGCTCCACCCTGAAGATCCTGGGTTGATGACTTCGTACCATCGAACCCACAAGAAATCGAAGCGGTAGGTCTTATAGTCTCGCATCCCAGGTTTGATATAGATCACGTTCGCATGGTAGGCACCCAGGACTCGTGCGTACAAAAAGGGGTGCGAGTTTGAAACAGAACCATCCACACCGTCTGCAAGTAGCATGACATTGTGGCGGGATGTTCCTGGTTTGACGATGTCGGTCCCGCGTCGCACGGCATATGTAGTGAAGTTGAACTTAAGAAGTCGGTGGTGGTATATGCGATCATTCTTGAAGAACACGAAGTCGTGCGCGTTTTCATCCAAATCAGCAGAAGACGCAGGAGCTGTACGAATGCACGAGATTCTGTCCAAATTAATGTTTTCCCGCTTGAGCGTTGCTTGGATGCGAGAAAGTAAATGTCCTTTCAACTTCGGCAGAAAATTCTGTGCAAGATATGTGAGGAGGGAGCAAGTAAGAAAAGACGAGCGGTCTTGCCTTAATAGCGGGGTCACCCTCGTTCTGTTGTAGAAAAGTGGGAATATGTATTGGGAGATTTTGTGATGTTCCTATGTTGTAGCGGGCGTTGGGATCGATGATCATACTGTCTGGGTCTCTTTGAAGGTGAGAGCCATTCAGGTTTTCACGGATCGTGCGGATGTGGCGTTGTCGTTGCTCAATCTTTGACAATTGCTGGGGTATCAATCGCCCATTAGTTCGAAGGTGCCGTCCTTTTGAAGTTCGATGCTCCCGTTCAGTCTGGTGGATAATCGATATCAAACATCTTATTTGGCCTGAATCAAGAAAGGCTTACCGGCTGAGTAGAGTATGAGTCTATCGTACCGAACCGTCGAATCATAGAGGGGTAATCCCCAAGTGAATGAAATTTGTAAGTCTTTAGGTTCAGCTGCTTTGGTTGTCGCGCGCTCTTGCCCGGTTTGGGGGCTTTCGGCTTGGAGGATCCTGCTTCTGCTGTGGCTACATTTTTCTCCTGACGTCACATCCGGGCTACCTGCTCACGTTGCAATTCCCGTGTTGGAAATGCTGCACACGTTTGATCTTGGAAGGTCCGGAGTGTGTTGCCAAGTGTCGTTGTGGCTTGCGAGAGAAGGGCTAAAGTTGAGTCCGTATGCATCCGGAGCTTGGCGAGGCCATGCCAATGTGCCAGATCGAACAAAACCTTGAGAACATGTGTATTGTGGGGTTCAGGCAGAAGGCCGTCGAAAACCGGTATGGCGCACTGGAGTCGCACATCGCCGTCAGCCGGAATCATGTTATGACTGTGGTGTTGATCCGCTTACTTGTAGCATATCCTCATAGTCGTGAGCAGTCATCTTCTTGAGTTCCGACCGGTTTGTCATTATCCTTCTTATACCATCAGTTCCAAAGGGCGGGATCTCCCTAAAGCTAATTGAATGTTAATACTAGGTCTCAAACTAATGAAATACCCGACGTAGGCAGCCCAAAGGGCGCTCAAGACGTATCGGTATGAAGGCATAGTGGAAGCTCTACTGACCTGGTTAAGAGTAACTATAGAGAATCTAGAAGCTATACTAGCTGGTTAGTTAACTCAGAGAACTGGGGTGTTCAAGAAGTTAGGATTCATCGTACTAAATACATGGGTATTTATACTAATCCAATATGCGCACGGACCATTGTACAAACAATGTATAAACAAGTCATTCGTCCGTGGTTTGTACCATAAACTCACATATATGGTAATAGTGACTTATAGTCACTTCCTGTGACAAGCACATGGTGCGACATATCTGGCGATATGTTCAACACTCCCCCTCACTTAGAATCCCGGGTAGGTTTCGTAAGTGGAGTATAAGGCTCTTTAAACTTCATCCGAAGTAGAGCACGGAATTTCTCAAATTCCTGGCGACCAAGTGGCTTGGTAAACATATCAGCCGGATTCTCTGTTCCCGGAACGAACCGTGGTTCGATCAATCCATCTTGAACTCTATCGCGTATAGCAAAGTGATGGATTGCTATATGTTTGGTTCTGCCTTCAGTGACTGGGTTTTGCGCATTGAAAATCGCGCCTTGGTTATCTACATGGAACGGCATTTTGGTAATGTCCTGTAGTCCAAGCTCTTTGAAGAGATGAGTAACCCATTCGCATTCCCGCGAACATTCACTGGCAGCAACCATTTCCGCCTCAGTGGACGAGTGTGCCACTGTCTTTTGCTTGCGACTTTTCCAAAGAACAAGTCCTCCTGCAAGCTTAAGGAAATATCCCGATTGGGATTTTCTATCAGATGGGTCTGATGCCCAGTCTGAATCTGTCCATGCTTCAAAGGAAGCCTTGGATCGACCGTCATAAATTATAGAATAGTCTTGAGTACCGACAAGATATCTGATAATCCGTAGAGCGTATTTCTCATGCTCTTTGGAAGGGTTTGCAGACATTTGTGACATTTTTGCAACTGCAAAGGCAATGTCTGGTCTCGTTCCAATGGACAAGTACAACAACGATCCAATGATCATTTGGTACCTTGTTTTGAGTGTGGGATCCACCTCCCCCTCACTTGGTGCAGGGTAATAACCCTTTGGGAGTGGAGTGTCAGCAGCCTTTGCATTTTCTAAGCCAAAGCGCTTAATGATCTTCTTTAGGTATTCTGACTGATCGATTGTTACGATCTGCTTTTCTGAATCTTGTCGTATCCTCATACGCAAGAATTCTTTAGCAATACCAAGATCACGACTTTCCCATTTATTTTTAAAGTCAGATTTTATCTTGCGAACAAGATCTGGGTTTGATCCCATGAACAGGCCGTCATCAACATAGATCAAAGCGATTATCAAATCACCTGATTGTTTGTTGTGGTAAACAAAGACGCCTGAGTCGGTTCTACATCGAGTAAAACCTAGCTTCTCCATTGATGCATTGAGCGCGATCCACCACGCTCTCGCAGCCTGTTTTAGGCCATAGAGTGCTTTTAATAAACGGATGACCTTCCGTTCTTGGCCTTTGACAACAAAGCCTTCGGGTTGATTCATATAGATTTCCTCATCGAGCTCTCCATAGAGAAAAGCTGATTTGACATCTACTCCTTCAATCACCCATCCTTCAAGCGCGGCTACGGCGAAGAGGATTCGGATAGTCTCGAAACGTATCACGGGTGAGAAGATCTCATCAAAATCGATACCCTCGATTTGTGAGAAACCCTTGGCAACGAGTCGTGCCTTCTTTCGTCCGTCAGTCTTGACGTCGAATACCCATCGATTTCTGATGGTTTTACGACCTTTAGGCAGGTCAACCAACTTAAAGACATTGCGCTTCCGGAGGGCTTCTAGTTCCTCACGGCATGCTGCTTTCCATTCAAGCTTTTCCTTTTCAGGTAGCTTATTTATGTCCTTCATTTGCCAAGACTTTGGGTCTTGTGGAATTTCGTCATATGCAGGGATTGCTTTAGATAGCAAGTGCGCAAGCATTTGTGACTGTCCTCCCCCTTCCCTAATATAGAGTAATTCCTCCATATCTATATCCGCATTCGGATTGGAATTGTTCTGATACATCTGAGGATCAGCGGAGCTAGTTGATGGAACAGCGCCAGATTGCTGGGGTCTGGTCTCCGATCGGGGATTATAGGCGTATCGCCGTGAATCCTCCTGAACGGTTCTGCTCCAATCACGCTGATTTTGACGCAAGGCCTCAGCCGGGTTGTTCCCGTAAACATTTCCAGGACGCTGGGGTATAACCCGAGTACGACGAGGACGATCAGTCTGTGGACGATAATCGCCTGGTAAGGTACGATCATCGTTTGGTGCATCTGTGCGCACACGTTTCCCTGGATTGCGAGTCCGGGGAACCCACTGCTGATTCTCAGCGGTGTCCTGTCTGTTTGTTCCATCAGAAGTCTGACTGGAACCTTCGGGAAGCTGACCAGTTTGGTCGCTATTTGTATCAGGGAGGTTATGATTGTCATCATGGGTTCCTGGATTAGACGGGTAACGTGAACCGCCAGGACCATGTGCATCATTGTTTTCCGAATGGAAATCGTCGGTTGGTAAATCAGACGGGCCATCATGTCCATTTACATCATCGTTTCCCATATCGTCTGATGTTGGATCATGGTATTGTGTTATCGAAGGTATTTTGTTCATTGTAGAACATTTAGGGAACAGCTGTTCATCAAACATTGCTGTGACACCTATGAAGACTACGTTGTTTGGTATCCGCATAAACCGGTAACCTTTAGTTCCAGTTTTAAATCCGATGAAGATCATCAGCTCGGATTTAGCGGTGGTAGTACGAATTTCTTTTGGAAGAAAGACGTAAGCACCACATCCAAAAACGTGTAGGTTCGACACATCAGGCTTTTCCTTTTTAAGGGACTCATACGGAGTAAGCCATCCATGTCTTTTCAATGGAGTTCGGTTATACAAGTGAAGTGCATGTTCTACCGCAAATTGAATCCATATTTCGGGTAGGCAAGCATCATGCAACATAGCAAGTGCTTTATCCATTAAAGTTCTGTTGAAACGTTCTGCACGACCGTTTTGTTGTGGCTGGTGCGGCACAGTAACTTCACCCTGGATTCCCATCTCACGCATATCTGCTTGGAAAGGGACAAACTCACCGCCGCCATCAAAACGCCAAGTTTTAATTGTCATATTGAATTGGTTTTTAACCATGGCATTAAAATCACGAAGTGCAGAGTGTGCATCGGATTTTAGTCTCAATAAAGAGATCCAGGCGTGTGATGTGTAGTCATCAACAAAGCTGATATAATAATTGTATTTGCCATAAGTCGCCTTCTTGAATTGCTTTAAATCCGAATGGATTAGCTCAAAAGGTGCTTTAGCGCGTGTCTGAGATGGTGGGAAAGATTTTGAAGGCATCTTTCCAAGAGCGCATCCTTTGCAGGGTCGCTCAGTGGACGGTTTGTCCACTCCATTGAAACCTTTGACATGTTTAGAAGCATGTCGCAGTACTTCATGTGAAGGGTGTCCGAATCGCTTGTGCCAGGTGTCATAATCAACAGATTGTGAGACACTAAAACTAACCAAGTGTATTCGTTCCTCTTTAATGATCGTGGCATTTAGCCAATAAATCGATTCATTTGCCTTATGAGGATAACACATAAACAAAGGAAGACCTGAATTGGTCTTTAGCGCGATCGAACCAAATCGTCCGCTAATTTCATTTCCTTGTTTAAGGATCTCGCCTACAGATAAAAGACGAACGTCTAAATCTGGTATATAATAAACGGGTGATAGACGAGTTATTTTATTTTGTTCTCGCCCGTTTTTCTTGATGGTGTGATTAATCAACACCGTTCCTTGTCCAAGGATTTGAATAGTGTGACCTTTCTGTGCAATTTGCACAGATTGACGATCTTTGAGTGGGGTATACTCAATGAAATCATTGATATCATAAGTAAAGTGCAAAGATGCACCTGAATCAAGAATCCAATTGGATTGATTCTGTTTCTTACATTCAGCACAATTCGCATAATGAGAATTTATTTGCGCTATAAGCGCGTGTACAGCAGGTGATATAAATACATTGGACCGCCGTCCATTCACTCGTCTCCAAAGAGGCTTCTGTGAAGTATTTGTTAACTGCATTGTACGTGCTGTTGAATGTGAAACGTACCCCATGTCGTCGTTGTTTCCATCACCACGGGAAACTTCATACTCCATGTAGTCGTTGACGTATCCTTCATCGTAATAGCCCCTTATAGTGGGGGCTATGTCTTCTGTATCCATCTCATCGGCCCAGCTGATTCTACTCGGTGTCTCTTCGAAAACCGGAATGCGGTGATTCCGGGGGTCCATTGTCGGAGGCGCCGAGAGCGGCCTTGACGTCGCAGCTTCATTACGTTGAAGTGCGGGGACATCGACGAGGCGAGTCAGATTCTGCGCTGTTGGAGGGACACCAATGCTGTTAGCCAGTGTGCGCGCTCCATCCAGGTCCGTGAAAGGGCCTGGGCCAGGAATATTACCAATCGCAAGCGATTGGTTGTTCCTGATCCTCCAATCGGTGGATGATGAGGGGTGCGGAGTGAAGATGGACCCATTTCCGTAAATGACCGTGTTGGGTAAGGTCTGGATTGGAAGCTGCCCATCAGGGGCGCTATCCATGGCAGAGGAGGCAAAATGCGCCTTCTCTTTACCTTTCCAGGGTCCTTTGCCCTTGGTCTTCCCAGCGGAAGTCCCACGTCCCTTGCCTTTCCAGGGCTTGGAGTGCTGATGCGAATGTTGCTGGTTAGCAGCCGGTCCTTCCGAAGATCCCTGAGAGGGTCCAGTGCGAGGCTGGTACTTCGGGGGGTTGGGCCGAGCGCGTTTTACCGCAGAAATTTTATTCGCGTGAGCACCTCCTTGGGACTGTGGAGCGTGCGGGTTTTTACGGAAGTATTCCGAGCGTATTTGCTCGATTACTTTCCCGATCTCGAGTACCGTGGACTGATTGCCGCCAGGCGCCACATAGTGTACTGCATCAAAGAGGATGCTGTGCACAAGACCATCGTAGCCCTGAGGCAGTCCATTCAGGATCATCATGATCCGGACGAACTTGGGAATGTCTATATGGTTATGCTCGAGTCGTTGGAAAAGGGTCTGCATCTTATCGATGCCAGATAAAGGATCGGCGGGAGAAAGAGAGGTGCGGAGGAGTTGCTGGAAATCAGCAAAGACGGTGGACGGACCAACCGTGGACAGTTTTGTGGCGATCAGGTCCCACATCTCCTTGGAGGTTTTAGCTCCCTTGATGTGGTGGACGAGAGAGTCCGAAATGGACATCTGAATTAGGCCTTGGGCCTGATCGTCCTGCTCATGCCAAGTGTTTAACTTGTCTTGGAAATCTGTCTCTTTGGGGTCAGCCGGGAACTTCTTGTCGCCGGTGACGATCCTCCACACTTTAGCTGCCTTTAGGTAGGCGCTCATCTTTTCCTGATAGACGGAGAAGTTGGTGGTGGTGAGCTTGGGAACGGAAGAAGCGAGGTCGAGTTTGGAGTTTGAGGACATGATGATGCTGCGAAACATAAATAGAATCAGCATGTGTTTTTTCGAAAAAGCGCATCAGAAAAATAAATAGACGAGCTGCCTTGTCGGTCATCATTCTTCGTCCCCTGTTTGGTCTAGTGGTAGCATATGAAATGCCATCACTAGTTCTACCCAATCGTCATGTGCACCCTGAGTGCTGTGTTGCCCACAGGTGCAAGATCCTCCCTGAATAGGGAGCATGACTTCATTCGCTCTGTTCGCCGCCTCAATTAAGGGGTCATTATCCGGCAACCGAATTTGTCGGGCCGGAGGCGAAAGAGGAGGTGCACCGTGTGCTTCAGGGATGGTCCCATCATCAACATACACGGGCGGAGGATCCGTAGGATCTCCATCTTGGGTAGGTACCGCAACAGGTACCTCAGTACGGCGATTACGCCGTCTGCAGTTCAAAGCTCGAGTCCTTGCTCCTCCTGCATCACACGTAGTACACGAGTAGTCAAAGGTAGTGTTGTCTATGCAATGCCTCGGGCAATGCTGACTGTCAACAACGAGTTGTCGACACACTCCGCAACGAGCAACGATGCGTCCATTGTCATCAAGACCTGAAGGGACTGAGCCCTGTGCCGTTGGCACCATATGGACTTGCTCTCGTGATACAATCATTGTGACAGGGATTCTCTCAAGCAATCGATCAAGAATGGCCCATTCAAAGGTACATTCAATACCTCGAATGCTGCGAGGTTCACCGTTGAGGGAACCATCGAGCTCGACGTATTCGATGCTGAGGAAGCCAGTCTCCAGGCCAGCATACAAAGCGGATGCTGCCAATAGTAGCGCAAATGCTAGGATACTGAGAGCGTGCGGCGCTAGGGCCGGGGCCCATAACCTAATGAAATACCCGACGTAGGCAGCCCAAAGGGCGCTCAAGACGTATCGGTATGAAGGCATAGTGGAAGCTCTACTGACCTGGTTAAGAGTAACTATAGAGAATCTAGAAGCTATACTAGCTGGTTAGTTAACTCAGAGAACTGGGGTGTTCAAGAAGTTAGGATTCATCGTACTAAATACATGGGTATTTATACTAATCCAATATGCGCACGGACCATTGTACAAACAATGTATAAACAAGTCATTCGTCCGTGGTTTGTACCATAAACTCACATATATGGTAATAGTGACTTATAGTCACTTCCTGTGACAAGCACATGGTGCGACATATCTGGCGATATGTTCAACACAAACATCCAATAGGTACATACCGCCGATCCAATTCATGTTTTAAATTTTCGTTTACGCAGTCCAGAAGGCGCAACAGGTGGATGAAGATCGCTTTCCAGACACCAAGTTCGACTTCATGCAATAGATCGACCACAAGTGTGTCAAAAATATTAAAGTTAAACGGTGCCAGTCTGTCTGAAAATGCATTCTAGAACAGTTGATATGGAATCAGCCAGATAATACAGAAATGCTGAGAAAAAGTCACCATCGTTGGGACCAGGGAGTCCTCTTTTAAGAGATTTTCGACAGCCACACCACTAATTGCAGAGTTCTTGACATATATGGCCTCACGCGCGGCCTTAACACGGTCACGCCGCTCTACATCATCAATACGCGCGAGGGATTGACGCTGCATCATATCGCTGGCCGTTCCCATGTTGGGTACACGATCCATTGGGATTAGACACCGGGGACAAGGGCAGCGACCGAGGTTACGGATGCCGGCTAAAAGTATTCTAAGGTATAGCTGAGCTTACGACGATCCAGTAGCATAAAGGGAACTTACTTCTCCTTATAATCAGCGGAATTTGTGAATATCCGAGGGTAAAATCGCCGACAAATCTTGTCACAACACTCCACAACCATTCCATGCTTATATGCTTTCAAAAAGTCGTCGTCTAGGATGATTGACCATTGAGCGTGGTACAATTCTCGGGCACAGTGTGCTGAAAAGGCGGAGTTAGGACCCTTGCCACCAATGTTCTCTGCCGCAAAGGCCGTGAAAGCATCAGGAAGCTGGAATGGGATTGAGCACCTGATAATTATTAGCATCAAATTGACGCACCGTTTCCAGATAAGCAATGTGCTCGAACGCATGACAAGAAGGTTTCGATCTGCGGTCTTTCGATTCGTTCCCAATCGTGAGATACACAGGCCACAATTTTGCGGTGCTGAAGGACGTGAGCTCGGTAGCATCAGAGGCGAACATGAGACCGATCACGACCCTCGGAAGATCGCATCCCGGTTCTCCAGGGGACTCTTGGAGTTCGCGATGGGCCTCGATGAATGCTTCTGATGTGAATAGTTCACCATATACTCGGACCGGTTTAACGGCTTCACTTGGTTCCCAAAAGAGTTCGTAGGGTTCGAAATGGATATGAGGGTGCGTCGAGGGTCTGGTGAGTTTCTCTCTGATCACAGTCGTTAATCGGCGGTGGTGAAGGGTGCCTGCATTGAACTCTTTTTTCCCTGGGTTTAGCGCTCTCTGATGGAAAGGAATGTCGACCTTGATTGGTGTCTTGATCCAGTGCCCAAGTTCAATGTTATCCGCCACATCCTCCCAACCGTCATCATTCGAATCCCTGGAGTGTTTCCCGCTCAGGTGGCTATCAATATATTGCCAGTTATTCCCGGCGACATCCTCAGGGCGAAAGTCTGGATGCCCAACGATCTTGACAAGATTTTGGAAGCTAGATTGTGACTTCCTTTCACCGTCGTTCCAATACCATTCTCCAAGCAAAAAAGAGGATTGGTTCGGATATGGGTAGTAATGGCGGGGGGGATGGGTACAAGATGAATCCGGCAATGTGTCTATCAAGTCGTTCAGCGCGACGTTTTCGTCGGGATCGTGATCCGGGAAGCGTTCCGCGAAGAATTGTCGGAAAAGGCCAAATGCATTGCGCGCGGATTTCAGCAGTTTTTTGACCGGAGATACGCACACTGGGGATTGCTGGGCTGGAGATACACGTGGAGAATCAGAAACAAGTTGTGAAAATGTTGGGGGAAGGGCCGTTGGAGGTTCGGGAGCTATGTCGCGATAGCGCCGTGGCAATTGACGATTTTGGTGGTGTGTTCTCCGTTCCGCTAAAGGCTGATCGAGATCTTGATATTTCGCGCAAGCTGGCTCAGGGACCTAACGAAAACAGATGTCTGCATAAACAAAGGCGGCGGGTTGAAGGAAAAATCTCACCTGTTCGTGGGTAGGTAAAATCTCGGATGAAGGTGACTCGCCGACGATAGGATCGGTTGAAGTATTTGTGGCTTCTCGTTCTTCCATCTTACGGCGTTTTTTGGCCCGAAAGACTTCTCTGACCTTTTCCAGAGCCGAGGAAAGGCGCTTCTTCGTCTTCGGACATGTGCGTGTATGGTATGTATATGTATGCGGTGCGGAGAACGTCCGTCCACACATGCAAGCTTGAGACCACGCGGGTGGCATATCCATTGCTGGGGCAGTACTCTGGAAGGATGTAGGACGAGGAGGGGACTCGATTTGATGGGATGCCAGCCCGCCTACCAAGGGCGCCGGGGAGTCTTGTCGAAATGGCAGGAAATTTGACTCATCGGTGGGTTGCGCTGATTGTGTGGTGAGTCATTATGATGGCTGGTTGGTTGATAATGGTTGGTCGATAAGGAGGATGTAAAAGGAGGATGTACCTTGAATTTGCTATTGCCAAAACTCTACATGCGGACTCGACGATGGGGAGTACCTGAGTGGTGGCTGGTAATCATTCTCGAGGCTTGGTTCATGCTAGTAAAGGAACCCATTTTAGTCCCGGTAAGGCGTTTTGAGAAGTCCCACTGCTTGGCATGTCTTACTAGTAGAACATCGAATCGTATTCCCAGTAGTCGGTCGAAAGGCATGATGGTCATAGCCGCCGCCGATGTGGCACGCGATGAAGGCGCAGTGCCATATGTCACACACTACCAGCATCACAACTGTCGTCACAGGACTCGCCGTGTTCAATTCAACTTGAAGTTGGGCGGCCCTCGGTGCCGTTCGGCCGCAAATCGTACTCAGACTCGGACTCGCTCGGAGTACTATTGCCAAAGTCCGAGTCGAAGGCTTGACCCACTGGTACCACTGGCAGCTCTCAATGCCTCTCTTTAACTTGAACTACGGTTGGAAGTCGAGGGGTCCCGCCCCAATCATTCGTCATGACACGACCATCGCCTCTTCCTCTCATAGGCAAGGCATCCTCGCATTCCGCGCAATCACAACGCTACTCTCTATGGTACAGAAGCATCCGCCGGAATTCGACGATGGCAGTTTAAGCCAGGCAAACACCGAGCAACGCCGAGAGCTAAGGATACTTAACGCTCTTGCAACCGTCATGGTCATGGACATGGAAGTTTTTGCGGTCATGGCGAAGGATATCGACAACAGTGGTCTATTGAGGGTCATTACGAGCCAACAGCACGGAAACAACGAAACCGACACCTCATCTTCACGTTCCTTCATGGATCTTTACCAGTTCTTCGTTAACAAGAACCCACGCCCGGATTCTCCTGTGGACAACGTCAGACCCGTCCTCATTGATCCAACGCCTCCGGAGTACTTTAGCAAGTTGTACCAGGACTTGCAGGCAGACCCGGAACGCCTGCGTCCGCAGCTGATTGAGTATGCCAGTAAACAATTGTGAGTCCCATGCAACTGCTTCTTGCTAACATTACTCATATGTAAGTAGGAGCAACTCGGAAAAGTTTAGCTCCGAGTCCGAGCACGTATGGATTCTGACGAAACTACTCGTCCCGCCGACATCTGAAGGCCGCAAGAACTATGCCCGCGACTTCTTATGCTACGTCGTCGCTGCCAGCCACAACAAAATCTTCCATTGGTTGAACCATCAGACGCTTTCAATGCCATACTATACATCGCTGCGGGAGGTCAAAGCCTTTCAATTTGAGGAGCTCGCCGAGAAACCGGAACCCAAGCCGGTGGAACTACAAAACGATGTGGTACTACTGCGCGCACTCCCCGGGCTCAACCTCCGTGCAGAAATCCCGAGGTTATTGGAGCAAGCTGCTCTCTACACCGAAGACACGTTTTTGGAATTTCATGAGCTCCTATTGGAGCTTCTCTCTACCTTCTACCTTGCTCTCAGGCAACTTTGTTGCACCAATTCCTCGGGCTCTGGTCGCGAATCGAAACCCAGGGACCATTTGTTGGTTGTTGTGGCATATGGGTATGCCCTTCAGCGGATGGTCAAGGGTTCTGGGATCTCACACTATTTGCAAAACATCGAACCATCACTCACTGACCACCGTCCTGAGGATTTGAACATGGCGTCGGAAGACCATGATGTTGACCTTGAGGCGGTTCAGCCGGGTAACCTCAAGCAAAACGATGGCAAGCAGCAGCCCCTATGGATGTCATACCTGGCCTGGCTGAGGCTAATACTGGTTCACTTCGACTCCGTTGACATCCTTGTCGACTTCGTCACGGGTCGGTTTTTCCAAGCCAAGGCTGTCTCCATCCAAATTTTGTCAATGCCGAACGTTGATCGGAGTATGCTTCCATGGAAGGACGTGCTCAATGATCAAGACACAGTCAATTTTCTAGATGCGGGGATATCCTGTCGTCCCGCAGAAATATTGGTTCGAATCAAGGGTATCAGGACGATCGGCAAGAAATTCTCACAAGGAACCGGTGGGCGATGGGGTCTGCTATCAGCCGCCGTAGACCAGTTAAAGGACCTCATATCTCCACCTCCTCCACCTCAACCCCAATCCGAATCCCCGTCTCCATTCTCCCCGGTTCAATTGGTTTGGGAGAGTTATGTAAACCAACTATCGGCAATTGTCATGGAGCTAAATCCCGCCAGAAACAAGTCGTCGACCTCGCGTGACACGCTCATCACGAGGTTGGATGAGATCCTTGGACCACTGCAAGACACCGTGGGATTCTTCAACGATCTCAAGAATTGGAACACTGAGGGTTTCAAAGGCTCGCTACATTGCGAGGCCTCCCTTGCTAGTCTCTTTATGCTCCCACAGGACTCGCTTTCCCAACTCGGCGACCATTTGGATGGATTGGAAGTAAGCTGTATTGTTTTGATACTTTTGGCTGTTATATCCTGATTAATATGAGCAGAAAAACGGACGAGTCATTGGAGTCTCAAAACGATGCTGTCCAGCTTGTTTCAATTTTATCAAACTCGTAACAGAGCAGCTAACTAGTCATCAATTCATCGTTAAAGGCTCTCACAATACATTTACGGCATGCACCATAGCAGAGTGGCTTCCGGAGGTCACCATTAACCAAATGAACTCAAACTTGAAAACGGTGTTGAAAGAGGAACTTCGTCGATTTCAAGTCCGTTCTCGACTACTGCGAAATCGGGTACCCTCCACAGGCTCACGGGGAGTGTCAATAGACAGTTTCGAGATTCGACCCGGGGAAAACGCAGACGGACTGGTGGAGCTTCAGGTTCACCCACAATACGGCGGAGAGGGAGGCGCATGGGGTTTCCGGCGCGTCTGATGATACCCAAGTTGGTCCAGCTTCTCTTTGCATGTTTGCACCAAGCGTATCGCGATACTAGTCACATTCATATTCTTCAGGATGGTCATCGTTGCTTTTCTCCTCCTTGGTATTCTTCAGGATAGGTCGTCGTTGCTTTTCTTCTTGCTCTGGGAACCTTGCTTTCTCCGCTCTCTCTTTTCTGGGAACATATTTACATTTAGGGCATGTGTTACTATGTAGTAGTCACTAATATTATCTTTGCATTGAGAATGGAATATTCGCGCGTTGTTAATAAATTTCCGAATCCCGATGACTCTTCAGTGCCCGGACTCCAAGGCTGCCTCTAGTCACCCTCCGACAACTTGCCATGACTCTGACCTCCGACTTGTCCCCAATTCATTTACTCCTCATCAGTTAACTCCAAGCCGTCTTCTCCAATCCGCCTACAGTAATGACCAGGGAAGACTTGGCGTGTCATAACAAGCCCACACGCATCACTGGCACATCTCGCGAACAGTCCATAAAACTCTTTCTCACTCAGTCCCGGCCTGTGCAGGCGGTCGAGTTTGGTGAACTTTCGCCAATGGGTTTCGTACCCCAAGTCTACGCCCTCAGGTCTGACTCTAGTTTCTAGGAGTGGTGCGTCGTTGAGATCTGCCATTCCATTCAAAAAAAGAAACAGGTGTACGATGGCGCATTTCACGCACCTGCCCGAGCATACGTCCTTTGCAGGGATCTAGGACCCCAACAAATCTCTGAGCGATGGAGGCACAGCGGAGGTGAAATTTCGCCGGCTTCTTGTTTGATTTAAGCACTTTCATGTGTGAACGAAAGACGGAACTTTGCGACAAACCTTTCGGTGGATATCTCTTGACTGGAACCCCAATTCTGCTGTATAGTCTCTCCAGTGGTACTAGGTGGGTCTAGCATCAATATTTCTCCTTGGTCAATGCTGAAACAAACCTAGGTAGCCGCATTGGCTCTGAGCGCATTCGGCAACATATTCCCCTGCGTAATACCCGAAAATTGGTATGTGTATGGCAGCTTCTGTGAAGGACCGCTGCTCAATCCCTCTTCGCGTCCCTAAGAGTGGGCATAAACAGCAGGGCCCGAGGAATTCATGGGTTTCGCGATAGCTGCGCAGCGCGTCTGGCGCCACACGTCTCTCTTCTTCGATAGGCCTGCACGAACAATGACTCGACGGCAATCAAAGCGAATCACAAGTTCATGACATACCAGTGATATATTCTCAATGACAGTGTTTCAGGGTCGAGAGAAAATATACAGTGAGTTGAGTGTTTGATGACGGAAAGATATTGCTGATGAAGTGTTGGGACGGGTATGGCCTCCAAACGTCGTGGAACTTTTGGCATGGTTGGAACGAGAGGTGCGATCCAGTCGAAGCAGGGTGTTCGATGAGAGAAATTGCCGAAACGTTCAGCCTCTATCATCATGTTATAGGCTGCCAGTCGAGTCAGCGACGGTAAACCCTTACCCTTCATGACTCGCTGAACCCTTCTTGACTCCCCGTTGCCCAGGTTACACAGTATCTTGACTAGTAGAATTGGTGCTCTCTATCCCTGGTCATCACTCCACATGTTCTGACTCGAGTGGGCTCCATAAAAATTCGGGACAGTGGCGAGACTATTCTTCAAGTTACCCCGTCTCCTTCTAGTGCATCCTTCGTCCTCTTCATGCCCGACGAACAGTCTTCTTCAAGCAGGCGCGCTGCGGCCGCCAACGGTCTAAAGCTTGCGAAGAGAAAGCCTCCGTGAGTCCTCAACTCCGCCAACAATGTGAATCTAACACCGCATTGTCATGACTTGGCAGTCGCACAGGGGACCCATTTATCCACCATGGGCGACACTTCGGCAGGACGGTGCACGCTATGTGCAATGTTCATGCTCTGATAACGAATGGCGTGCTCCTCTTGAGCGAGTCAGACGGAGAGGTGCAAGAAGAAACGCTAACTTACGAGTTTGTTCCAGGGTTTTAGTTCTTATGTTTTACTCATGTATTACTCTCAAATTCAGGGCCAGAAAGGAGTATAAGGTATTCCAAAAGCTCTTGCAGATCATACCCCGTCTCGGCGAGCGCCTCCTAGAAGCCTCCGATGAGGAGTCTATGGTCTTGGCTGCTCTGGTACGTTTGACAGTTGATTTGGAATATTCTGCTCATCCATTATAGGTCCAGAAGGGTATTTCTACTGCCAGATCCGACGATACGAAGAGTTTGAAGGGCGTCGTCCTGGAGTGGATAACCCCAAGAGATGCGCCTTTGCTTCCACCTCTCACCCGGAGTGTCAAGTCGAACAGAGGCTTCCATCACCCTGTCACGGGAGCCCTCCTCTGCCCTGCCGGATTGGACTGGAATGAGCCGGGGTGAGTTCTCATTTTATCTCTTCTCTACTATGAAATGTTATCACCGATTCAGAACGCGCGTGAAGCTTTCCAGTGGCGAATTGGCTGTCCGGGGTGACCAGTGGCCGTTGCTGGTATATGCGAATCAAGAGTTCGATTCCGAGGATCCATGGAATGGTCTCTTCAGAAGTCGACTCCTAGTTTGGGTAAGTCAGAAATTCTTTAAGCTCACCATTATTCATGCTGTTCATCCCTCGACACTTAGGCATTCAAGCATATTTTCACCTCACCCAGCTCCGTGGAGAAGGATCCGAAAGCCACGAGATCCGGAAATGCTCGGATACATGGGATGACTTGAACTACGACAGCCTCCTTGGCGTATGTCGCAACGCAGATGTGTATTTGTGATACTTACATTAATTCCCAGCTAACTGTATGGCAGCTTCGCTTTGCGCTGTCGTCCTCGTCAGTCTTTTGTAGGACCGACACCTCCACTGACTCAGAACGATTCTACGAGAGCGTTTTAGATTTCTTAGATCACCCAGACGAGCAAAATGAAGTTCGTGATCTACTGGACTGGTGGAACTGGTGCGTACTTGTGATTTGTTCTTGGATTCCTTCGGACTGATGTTTGGTTCTTGGTAGCCAAGTGTTCCCGAGCTACGTCACCCGGGACTCGCACGCCGTTTCGGAGACCAGCGCGCTGGCCAGGCTGACAGAAAAGCGGGCACGGAAGTCTCTGATTCAGCAGGAATAGTCTATACCTATATTATATGTAATTGTAGACACTCACCGGGTCAATTAATTTATTTGACCATTTCTAATCTGGATTGGATACGATGATGAGAATCCCAAGTGTTACATGTATGGTCCACACTAACAGACAGATAGTCCATGATGCTTGATCAGCCGTCTTGCATATATTGTCAGATCACCAATCTAGGAACCACTTGATCACGGATAACGGTGTGGCAATTCTAGTATGATTCGCCATCTATACCAGTACTTATAATAGCTGATGCAATAGATGATATTTTGTCAACATTGCGACAATTATATTCGGTCATCAGTCTGGCAACTCATGATCTCCATTAGCTGAATGGGTAGTGCAGTCATGAATTTGCCTCCCCGGCATCCGGCAATCACTATTATCAGTCTGCTATTCCCGGCGTGGACTGCCAACATTACCTGCGCTGACAATGCTTGAGACCAGCTGGTGAGTTCTGCCATTCCGTCAAGGACTTATACTGATTCATCATACTTTCATTTTCCGGTCGTTAGATGATACTACCAGCTAGCTCCTGCTCGTGTACCCCCATTCTTGTGAAAAGCTTCATCGCGACGCATCTGGCTGACTCCGCCAACCATAGCAGTGCTGAACTAGCCTTATATATTGTACGCAGAATGGCATTTTGGATCAGCAAATTATACTTATTATATAATATTATCTAGCCTTCTAATTGCTGAAACATTTTGCACGAAAAACCCGATGTTTTGCATTTAGGTTGGCCACGTGACATTTTTTCTCTCAAAAAACCCTCCGAGTACTACGGAGCCTATAACTCGAAAATGACTGAGTGTATCCCGCCGGAAATTATACCAGACGACACCGATGAACTCCCCGGACATTGTATTCATTGACCGAATGTTGTACGATAATTATTGGAGGCTGCAGCCAGGTTTTGGCGTTTCAGCACGCTAAACCCTGTCAAACTCCTGTGAAACTCCGAAACGCTAAATTTCTATTTCTTAGCTCCCGGTCAATGTGGAATACCTGCAGAGAGTCTCGGTGAAGCGACCAGTACAACCTCCGATGGATTCTGTCTAGTTGACGTTGAGTTATGTGCTTCCGATTCTCTGATGGTTTTTTCGTGCAAAAGTGTCACATGGCCAACCTAAATGCAAAAGACAGTAAGGTGCATTCCTCAGTCCAACCTCTGCACGCAAAGAAACATACCCAATATCCGAAACCCACTCGTTTTCTCCCCTTACCCTGCGTATGTATCCTGCCGCTTTCCCTGCTGAGGTCGTTTAGATACAAGCCGCGACGAGCCAATCTAACGTTTCGTGAGTCGTTTCAATTATTTGGATTGAATAACCAAACCTTTCAACGCGCAGACGAAAGTTTCTTCGCGGGAGGACCGCTTTGGCGCGAAGAAGGCGGCGGCCTTGACACATCTATTCGGATCGAAGGAGGCGGAGAACGGAGAGGGCGTCTATAATGCGTGACAGGTAAATATTAGCCATTCACATTGATAGGTGATATATACATACTTGTTAGAGCCTCTTCCATCACTCCCCGTACACCCAGAACGGCCCTTGCTTCACGTAGCTGCGCGTCCATTCATGTCCCTTGCAGATGACGGTGAATCAAGGCGATCCGCACAAGACCCTCCCGCGCCCCCCTTCCCATTCCGTCGCATCACTCCCTGAAAACTCGGTCATTTTTCGCTCACTCGGCCTCTCAAGCATCCCCAACGATGATGGACGCCATAGTGATGAACCCTGACGCTGTGGAAATGGGGTCGTAGAAGCGATTTCAAGGTTTGGAAAGGCTGGGGTGGTGATGGCGTGGACGCCAAGGATAGTGGGGAGTGACGGATAAGGATAATTGATGTGAGATATTTTGCCAGAAGATGACGAGGATCTCCGCCTCAGAACGCAGCCCCGAATACCAATGCGCCGAGCCCCAGTCGTGTAGGAGAGAAAGCGGGGGGTGTTGTCAAAGACATGGGCGATGTCGTTTTCCTCGCTTTCCTCTACGCTGACCATGGGTGTTGGGTGGTTGAGGTAGAGATTCATGGAGGAAAGGTCTACAACAAGCTGGGCGGCAACGCTGCGGGGATGTTCGGCGAACTAGAATGTGGTACGTTGCCTTTAAGACATTCAATAACGCACCTTCAACTACCAAAGCAGTCTCGCATGCCACGTCACTGCACTGCAGCCATCCACATCTTTCTACTGTTCAGGGTCACGAACATACCAGCACGAGCGCTGGCCTTAGCCTTCGAGGGCTTAACCCCACGAAACGTGCCGCTTGCCGTCATATCATGCGAAAGCAGTTGAAAGCGCCGATGGTCATGACGGCGGTGGACGGTAGGACAGAGAGATGTAGATGAGTGTTCTTGATTTGATCGCCAACAAACAGCGCTCAATCAGCAGGCGCTACAAACGCCCAGGCATGCCATACTACACGTGTCGACACTATAGAGATAGAGAATGTCAGATATCGAGCGCCTTCCGCCACCTCGTGTATTTTGATTTTCGAATATGAGTTCTGCGACAATGCCGCGGTGAGTACCTCATTCGCTACACTGACTAAGTTCTGACGGGATGGAGAATATAGTGTCAATGCCGTACGGATAAAAGGTATGGATAATTTCGCGATCTGAGACTGCAAGCGCTCACACTATGCGAAAGAAATCGAACTCGTGCTTGCAAAGCCCATCGGGTTGACTCGGACGTCAGCCCCAGTTTTAGAATTGCACACAGCGACAGGGACGCCCCCACCGCCAAAGCATTTCAAACGTGGGGAAACTATCCTAAGATGGGTGTTGGAGGATAAACCAATGTGTGTCCTTCCGTTTCTCCTGCAGTGACAGGTATTTGACTTGTCGTAGTATTGATGTACGATCAGAAGCCCGCGTTCGTCTCCTCAAGGCTCGCAATTTGTTGCCTCAAAATAAACCCACACTTGAGAGGGAATGGACGTTGTCGTTTTACGAAATGGCTAATCGCGATCCTTCAAGTGAGCCCTTTTTCTTCTGAACTCCATTTTTTCGAGAGATGCTGATCAATCTCACTAGCTCCTTCTCTTGTTCAAACTCACGATCCCATCATCAAGGTCTATTTTGACCATGAGGTGCGTTTCCTCGTCAGTTTCCTCGATGAACTACAAGGATCCACGTTCGTCCCCGGTTCAGGCTACTCCCAGTCAACCTGATATTCCGGCGCCTATTGAGGCAGTCCGCCAGGCCGCAAGTACCGCACTCTCTAATATGAAGACCCTTGGTTCGCACATCCAAGGCGTTGTATCGACAGTCGACAGCACGAAAGACCAGGTTTCTTTGTTCCTCGACACACTTTCCAAGTTCAATAATCTGGTCAGCGGGTTCGCCAAGGCAAATGTCACTCAAGTTGTAAGATGGTATTCGTGTATTGATTTAATGCTTAGATCCACCCCTATGCACAAGCTGCTTGGACTATACTCTCCGTTGCATCCAAGGTTTGATTTCCGTATGTTACACGAGACCGATGTGGTTGACACTTGATAGATGATTCTTGATCAATTGAATCGCGACAACTCAATCATTTCCCTCTTTAGAAAGATGACTGAAGTGTATGAGTTTCTTACGGGGAAAGAGTTACAGCGCATCGAGTTCATGAAGGTCGTCGTAGAGCGCATGACCAGTCAAACTCTAGAATGTGCTCGTTTCGTTCGGGACTACTCGGAAAACGAAAAGTTCCGTAAGTTGAGGTAGCATCGTAACATTACCAGTGGCGAACTCACCTTTGTTTTAAGGCACGAGATTCGTCAAAAACTTGCTGTCTGAAACGGATGACCGCGTGAAAGATTTTAATAAAACCTTCGACCAACTTATGCAAGAGTTCCGTGATGGTGCGGCGGGAGATACGTTGGTCATTGTACATCGGATCTGGGAACATCTTGAAGCGTTGCGTAAGTCTTTTTTCAATTGATTCCGATGGTGCTTTCCTGACGCCTGCACGTTACAGCAGAGGATTTAGACCTTAACAGTATGCCCTATGCTGCCGGTGCGGGCCTCAATACCCAAAAGCTTTGTTTGAAAGGGACCCGTGCCGAAATCCTAGGCGACATCACAGACTGGATTAACGACCGCGACGAGGACACGCGTATATACTGGCTTCACGGCACCGCTGGATCCGGTAAATCTGCCATCGCCCACACTATCGCTTACCACTTCAAAATGCTTGGTCGCCTTGGCTCTTTCTTTGCTTTTGACCGTAACGAGGTAGCGGAACAGCGCCATAAGAAAATCTTCGCAACGATCGCACAGGACCTCGTTAATTGCGACCCAAAATTACGGAGGGCGCTGGTTACTACCATTCATCACAATACATCGCTCAGGAACACCCCCGATATTCTGCAGCAGTGGGAGGAACTCATCGTGAAACCTGCTCAGGCAATGGAGGCGACGGCAGGTCCTATTGTCATTGTCATCGACGCTTTGGATGAGAGTGGCGATGTGGAGTCGCGGCGACATATCCTTCGAATTTTGGCTGGCCACATGACGAGGCTTCCTGCCCACTTCCGCATTCTTCTGACATCACGACCACTCCCAGACATTGAAAACGCGTTCAAGGATGTCACCCATACTCGCTGGAAGGCTATGGAAACCATTGATTCAACAGAAAGCGACATTCTGCGCTATATTTCCAATCAGCTATCGGTGGTAGAGCTGGGGACCGCTCGAGTGCAGGAATTCGCTGGTCCTCTTGCGCACAAATCTGGATTTCTGTTCGAGTGGGCACGGTTGGCATGTGCATATGTGAACGGGGAGAACGACGCAGGGATAGGATTTACTGCAGAGGAGCGTTTCTTGACCATCATCAATCGCAACAAAGACGTTCCGCTGCTTGACGACATGTACAGCTTCACTCTGCACACGATGTTCCCGCCACAGCAACGCCAACGCGAGATTCGTATTGGCCGCTTCAAGTCGGTTATGGCCCAGATACTCGGAACTATTCACCCACTTCCTCTTGCCTCATTAGTATCGATGAGGCACCGCTTTTCTGACGATTCAGATGTTGATCTTTGCTCCATCGTGATCCCCATGGGTGCTCTCCTCAGCGGGACCACTGATTCTTCAATCCCTATACGCGCCCTCCATGCATCCTTTCCCGATTTCCTAACTGAACGCGATAGGAGCGGCGAGTACTTCATCGACGTGTCTGCCAAAGTACAGAAAAATCTAGCCTTGTCCTGCCTTGGAGTGATGAAGAACGGGCTGCGATTCAATATCTGCCAACTGCCGAGTTCCTACCCCCCTAATTCCAAAGTCCCCGATCTCGACGTTCGTGTCAAAGAACGTATCTCCCCGGAACTGGCATATTCATGTCGATTTTGGACCGTCCACGTGTGTAACACACCCTTCAATGTGTCCATTGCAAACTCCGTTCGTGAGTTGTTCAGTGGAAAGGAACTGTTGTTCTGGTTTGAAGCGCTCAGCCTCCTCAAGTCCATTAATACATGCGCTGGGTCACTGTCGTCTCTCATTCAGTGGATCATGGTATGTCAACCCGTTTGTTTTTCATATGTCTTCTAAGGTATACTAGCCCCACGAAGAATGTAAAGGAATCGTGGACGATGCAGCAGATGCACAAAGATTTCTTCGACTATTTAGCGGCATTATTGCATTCAGTACCCCCCATCTATACCTCTCCGCACTACCTTTTTCGCCCAAGACTTCCCATATCTCGATGATGTTGGCAGACAAGTCTTGTCGTTCTGCAAAGATCATTTCGGCCCACAACATAACATGGCCGGTGGTGCAAGGAGAGCTACGTGGTCATTCTAGTGGTGTGTGTGCTGTTGCATTCTCGCCAGATGGCAAGCGCATAGTGTCGGGGTCGTATGACGAGACAATCCGATTGTGGGATGCTGAGACCGGAGAGCCGCTGCGAGCACCTCTGGAGGGACATAACGGTGGGGTCAGCTTTGTTGCATTCTCGCCAGATGGCAAGCGCATCGTGTCGGGGTCTGATGACAAGACAATCCGATTGTGAGATGCCAAGACGGGAGAGTCGCTGGGAGCACCTCTGGAGGGACACCAGGGCCGGGTCACGTCTGTTGCATTCTCGCCAGACGGCAAGCGCCTCGTGTCGGGGTCTGATGACAAGACAATCCGATTGTGGGATGCCGAGACGGGAGAGCCGCTGCGAGCACCTCTGGAGGGACATCAGGATGTGGTCAGGTCTGTTGCATTCTCGCCAGACGGCAAACGCATCGTGTCGGGGTCTGATGACAAGACAATCCGATTGTGGGACGCGGAGATGGGAGAGTCGCTGCGAGCACCTCTGGAGGGACATCAGGATTGGGTCTGGTCTGTTGCATTCTCTCCAGACGGCAAGCGCATCGTGTCGGGGTCGTATGACAGGACAATCCGATTGTGGGATGCCGAGACGGGAGAGCCGCTGGGAACACCTCTGGAGGGACATCAGGGTTGGGTCTTGTCTGTTGCATTCTCGCCAGACGGGAAGCGCATCGTGTCGGGGTCGACTGACAACGCCATTCGGTTATTTGACCTGAACACCAAAGTAAGTTCCTTTCGCAAAACTATTCAATCAATTTTGAATGCATAATAAATTCAATTCAGCAGGTTTCTTCACCAACCTTCTCGACTTGCAAACAACATGCTCTCTGTGATCCTGCTGGAATATTTCGGACCACCAGGATGAACGAGCAAGGCTGGTTTACTGGTCGCGCCGCCGAACTTTTGTTCTGGGTTCCGTGTGATACCAGAAATACCTTCTTTTTTCCCGGAACCATGATGGTCTTCCCCAGAGGAGCGGAGGTTGATGTCAGCTGTATGGTACACGGTGATGAATAGTGCAAGGTAAACGATTGTTGAGATCTTTGCGTTACGATGAGGCCTAGTACCCACTTAGGCGTTCTCGAGGGATACTTATTGTCGTTAGGGCACTCACCGTGAGAGTGCGAGCAATCCTGGATCATCGACATTGTGATTTGAATAGATATACATGTACGCGCTTTGATTGTTTCAATGCGTGGTGTAAAGAGAAAGTAAGGAGCGAGTATTGTACGGTATTCAAGTTCTCGTCACCGACATCAGAGGTTTCGTTCAAATAAATATTCCGGCTCGCTAGGAGCTTGGGATTAAGTTAGTGTGTGTATGGCTTGGGTGAGGGATGGTGAGTGCGTTCTAAAAGGTCGAAGACCTGCAGAGGGGAATGTGAGTTCAAAAGGGGACGAGCGAGAGCAGGGAGACGAACCAATGATGACGAAAGAAGACGATTAAAAAAGAGCGACGTCGAAGTTAGGAAAGAGCAGGGCGGATGGCACGTGTGGTGGACGTGGGGTGAAGGATCAGGCGATCACGCAGTATCCCCCATAACCAGCTTGGGCGTCGGCGTTGATTAGCTCCTGCATGATGTCGCCCCGACTGCGGGGTTCAGTGGCGAAGATGGTGACATCGGATTCGACGTCGGTGAGCATTGGTAGTTCGATGGTGCTCAAGGTGTCCATTCTGGATGTGTGATTGGAGAGGATGACGGTGTGCGGAGATATAGAGGATGTGCAGAAGCGTGAAAGGTTGAACGTGGAGCGGCAAAGGTGAGCACTTGGGCGACGATATGGAAGCACACCTAGGTATTTAAGCTATGTGTGCAAGGACAATGGGGTGATGGGGCCATTGTCTAAAAAAGCCAAAGGCCCATTTTTTGCACACAGACGGTGGTACCCCGTGACACGAGGGTGGATATCGAGATGTGGAGAGGGTTAGTGCGTCCCTCTTCAATCCGCTGATTCTTTGGATCTTGAAGCACCGAGACGCGAGAACGATGGCCGACTCGTCAATGTGCTATTGATTCCGACGGGGTGGGGATAGCTTTTCAGAGGCGCGTTGTACATTCTATATAAAAAGTCACCGTTGCACATTTTCAGCTGGACGTTCTGTCGATAAGTAGAAGACTTATAAGTATTTGCGGTGGTGGGCAGTGTCGGCGCATTACATAAGTCTCTGAAAGAGGATGTCACACTGGTGTCACACCCATTGTCCCCGTTACACAACAAAGGGCTTTTGTCGACCTCATAAAGCCGGAAATGATGAGCCTACGTTTCCTCCCCCTTACCTCTACCTCTCCTCCGGGCCACCCTTTTCCAACAACTCCGCCTCGATGTACGACCCAACTTACCCTCTTTTCCCCATTTTCGCCTTCACTGGATTCGTCCTCGTCTTGATACCTCTTCCTTGGCATCTCCATGCTTGGAACTCTGGGACATGTTTCTACATGATGTGGGCCGCTTTGGCGTGCTTGAATCAGGGCGTCAACTCTGTCGTCTGGGCCAACGACGTGATAGATCGGGCGCCGATATGGTGTGATATCTGTGAGATTGCTTTCTTTCTCCTCGTCTAGCCGACGTTCTCAAGAAAATTCTTTTATAGCGATACGGATCACGATGGCAGCAGCAATCGGCCTTCCAGCCGCGTCGCTTTGCATCAATAGACGACTCTATCACATCACGACTGTCCAAGCGGTCACCATTTCACACGCGGAGGTCGGTCATCCCTTTTGACGTATCTTTGTCTTTTCTGATATTGTTCGTTTGCTAGAGAGTCCGCGCCATACTGATAGACACGCTGATTTGTGTCGCTTTCCCACTTCTATGCGTCGGTCTTCGTGAGTTCACCCATGCCCTCTGCTCGTCAAGCCCGTAACTTACAGTGCTTCGCAGAATATATCGTTCAAGGCCATCGTTTCAATATCTATGAGGGCGTTGGTTGTTTCCCAGCCTTGTATAATACACTCCTTACCTACTTCCTATCGGGCATTTGGCCCATCGTCATCGGCATGATATCTGCCGTCTATTGTAGTAAGTTGTTTTCTCTCTCTTTCTCAGTCCTTTCTGACTCTTTACAGCACTCTCCATTCGCTCGTTCCTCCGTCGTCGCATACAATTCGGCCAATTCCTCGCCTCCAGCAAATCGTCACTCACCATGAGTCGCTACTTCCGCCTCATGGGCCTGGCGCTGTCCGACATCCTATGTACCACCCCTCCCGCGATATTCGCCATATGGCTCAACGCGCACGTCAACACAGTTGGTCCTTGGCGCAGCTGGGCCGATACCCACCTCGATTACTGGCGCGTGGAGCAGTACCCGGCTGTCCTCTGGCGCGCGAACAGGCTCGCGGTCATCAGCTTGTCGTTCACGCAGTGGGTGACCCCCGCGTGCGCCTTGATATTCTTCGCTTTCTTCGGGTTCGCGGACGAGGCGAAGAGGAACTACCGCGCGGCGTTCTGGTGGCTCGTCAAACCACTCGGTCTGAGGCCTCCTCCTACCGGTGGCAAGTCCTCTGCTGTCCCATCGATTGGGTAAGCAGCTTTCTCCATCCCTTCCAATTCAGTTTGTGCTCATGCTCATCCTTGTTAACTCAGGCAATTCAAAGTCAAACCTACTCCCCTCTCATCGCTCGACGGATCTCTTCCTCCGTATTCTCCACCCGCCTCGTCATTTTCAATCCTTCACGACAAGAAACAGCAAGATTCTTTGAGAGACTCTTTGACGCATGTTGACGATGCTATGTCTACCTCATGTTCTCATTACTGCAATTCCCCATTTTCCTCGCCATCAACTGATACGTTCACCATACATACCACGTCTTCTGGGCTTGACCCTTTTCGATCACCTGACTCTGTAAAACTAGACTCCACCGTTTGAGTAGCTCACGAACTGTATTCTTTACATTAGCACAAGTTGATTCATTTCAGGTGAAATGAATAATGCACGAGTGTTTTGCCATTGTACATTGCCTTCGTCTTGCTCGTCTTCTAATATCAATCAATTTGATTGGGGACTCCGAGTCAGAACTAGTTTTCAAATACGAAATTGGACGCTTGGTTTTCACTGCGTAGGAATTAGACACCTCGGGGACACTGGACGGTCGTTCTGGCGTGTGCTTTTGAACCTTACCATACTTTCGGTGCACAAGACAATAGCGCTCATGGAGCGAGGGGGGCGCTCGCGCTGACGTGTACTTGGATGTGATGTTTATTGCGTATGAGTCACAGTCAAGGGGGATAATATCATGTTCATTTATTGCATGTCAAATACAAAAGTGCATAAATATTGGTATGTTAGAACATTGTAAGACTCGAGAAGATCGAAAACTGGAATAATGATAATGAGCAATGAGTGGCGTGTGGGGCGTGGTTATGGCTACAGCTGGATGTTAAGGAAAGTATGCAACCCTTGCAAAGGGTGCTGGATAAATGTACAGTTGTACGGTAGAATGGTGGCTGTGATGGAGGAGGGTGAGAAGACGTTCGGCTGCTGACGCGAACGGACGAGGGCACGTACTGAGTGTAAAGTAGGCATCTATCAGCGAGTCTTGAATTGGGAATCGAAACGATGCGGGGTCTGGGGAAGGAAAGATAGTTGTGGCTGGGTGACGGCTATGATGTTAAAAGGCGTACTATGGAAGTAGTAAAAGCCTATGCGATGACACAGAAGCCGACGACGAGGCCTGACCCGGATTGTTCCTCGTCAACGAGCGGCTTCTCATCAATGGTAGGTGATGTGTTTCCAGGCGAAGACAGAATGGCCGAGAGGTCGCCAGAGTCTGTGAAAGCGTCGAGAGTTGTGAAAGCGTCCATTGTGGTTGGTAGTTATGAGTTGCGAGAGGGTTGTTTAGTGCAAAAAGGCTGGGAGAGCAATTTGGCTGTTTGTTGTGCAGATATGAGGGGCGTCGCAAGGTTAACTTGAAGGACCCTGGGGATATGTGCCCAACTAAATAGTCCTGTGAGAGGCCATACGCGCCATTGTTCACCGCCGCGGACAAAGGACAATGGGCCATGTGTCGAGATACTTATTTTGGGAGAAGGCCATCGTTCGGCAACCATTGTCATGGAATGCGTGACAAAGTCACGATTGTGACAACAATAACCCAGCCGCATTTGGAATGCCATCTCTTGCGCTTGCGGATTATGAAGTCCTGTACAGTCTCATCGGAATCGACGACAAGGCCCCCAGTGGACCACCGGAAATGTTGGGACAATGATGGCTACGCCGGGCGGCGTCAGAACTTACATGGTCATCCAGAGACCTTTGCGGTAATTTAAAGGGATCGCTAGAAGTCTTAGGTGAAGTCTTTTACATTTTATATCAATACTTGGAAAAACTCCTCGCCAGATACTGCATCATCGCCCAACACACACCAGAGCCTCTACGCCGTTACCTACCTGCAGGTCGGACGCGCCACGTCCCCTTGGGTGTTGACGCTGTTTCTGAGCGGACTTCGTGTGGCACGTTCCAGTTAAGAGACTCGGCAGTAATCGACTATGAACTGCGTGGTGTCCACTGTCCACCATCCGAGTCTGGCAGGTTTCTCTTCTCCCTCTGTATCGATTGCCTGTCCTTGAGGCCATTGTTCTAGAAGGCCTGAGCCGTCGCGTCCGTAGCGTCCGGATATGTCTTCACCGCCCACTGTCACCTTGTATGGTCACACCTTTCTCTGCCGGCATTTCTTGGACCTGCGTTTCTCGTGTCTACATGCGTTCAGTTATTGCCTTGTGCAGAGATTGATGAGATTCACAGTTGAGCCACGCCGTACTTTTTCTTCAGCAATGTTATAATGAACCATCCATCAACTTGATCAGCATCCCGCACAAACGGTGGGATACGAGGCCGTCATTCATGGAACAGTCCAGAATGCTGGCCTGTTGCGAGCTGCCTCTCGTGGTCGAATGAATGTCAACCAATTGGGGCCTTGGACCCTACGTTGTAAAGTGTTTCCCCTTTGTAAATGACATTCAATACATATTTAGCATGGTACTGTCCTAATAATCCCTTTTCATGACGCATACAATCAAGCAACAAAAAGCGTCAACGTATTCGATCAATCAGGCTTGCCTCCCTCAATTCTGGATAACATGGCCTGAGCGCCTCCAAGATCAGCATTGTCGCCGCGTTATTACGGGGGTTTAAGTGACCGAGCTCCAACTTGCTTAGACTGCATTCCCGGTAAACCCGACTTTTCATAATCAGGGTTAACTGCTGGCCGTGCTACCATTTTTGAAAGGTCAATCGAAGCACAAGGCAAAGCAAAGCAATCTGAGCTCACCCACGTCGAGAAACACATATCCGTGTTCTCAGTCGCGTCCTCCGCATCCACACTGCTCCCCTCCCATCCACCGAGTCGTAAGAACTCCACACTGAGCTCCCTCAGCCACCACAAATTCTCGCTCAGAAAATCAAACAGCTGTGGACTCAGTACCGTGACGCGCAGGCTGAGCACCTTGAGGGATCCTTCCCTTCGGCCTTCCGTACCAGTACCGCCCTGAAACACCTTCACCAAGCGCCTGACTGCCTCAAGTGATAACGCGGCGTGGTGGAGCGAGACCCTTGTGAGTGTTTCCTCCGAGGATTGGATGTAAGCGAGGGCTGTGCGAAAGGCCGTGACCGGTGTATACTTGGCCGTCGGAGGGTCACCGACAGGGACTGAGGATTGGAAAAGCTCAAAGGTGTTCAGATGGCGCGAAACGGAGGAAAATGTGGAATTGTGCGCGCTATAGTAGAGAGAGGGGTGCGTGGGCACACTTTCTGGCTGCATGTGCACCTCCTTCAAGTCTCCTGCGTGCATCATGAGAAACCCCGTGACGGCAGGAGATGAGGGGAGGTCCAAAGTGCACGATCTGAGTTTTGGGAAATGCGGTAGAGAGGCGAGGGTACTTGCGGCTGTCATTGGGCAATGTAAGAATCGGATATTCAGGATACGGAGCGTTGGAGAAACCGCCAGAAGAAATGATATGATGGCCTGAAGCTGCGCCGCGGGGCGCTTTGGTGACTGCCGGCAAAAGTCTATCGTTACCTCCTCCAAGGATCGTAGTGTGCATGTGGGAGGAGGGAGAAGGGAAGCAATATCCGCTCGAGAGGTGTATATCGAGAGCGTGCGGAGGTTGTCGCCGAAGCCAAAGAGATTCCAAGTGTTCGAGAGGGGCAAAGACATATATTTTTTGGGGATGCCAGAATACGTCTGTCCTCCGTCAATGGTGAAGCGTGAGACAGAACGCATGTGGGGCGAGACAGCTTTCATGAGTCTATTAAGCTTGACCGCCCGCGCGAAAGGAGTATGTATCAACCGCCCTAATCCAAATGGAAGATGCGGACACATAAGCGGCCCGAGAAGAGCCCCAATGCCTCTCGGCCATGGTCGCAAAGCCTCGTCAAGGCAGAGGGTTAATTCGCGAACATAACTGGCACGATGAGGCCCATTCCTGTGAAAGGTTCGGTTAGATTTCCCGGCTGAAAAGAAGATATGGGTAAGTACCTCAGGTGCCGCAGTAACGTGGCGGGCTTCTTTGGGAAGTTGGAATTCCACCCAATCTTGATCTCGCCATAACGTGCGTTAAGTGCTGAGTAGAAGAAGGCGGGATTGACGGCGTAGAGGTTTCTGAGTGTTTCGGAAGGAATAAAGAGTGCAATGCGGTGCCATATTTCCGGCGGGAAGTCGATCCATGGAGACCTTAGATCACCTGGTTGGTATGTCGAAGTGGGACAGCCTGGGGCGTCAGTACCACCCCCGAAAGTCACATACTCACCAGCCTCAGGCTGTCCCATTTCTACGCCCATGACGGGGAATCCTAGTGGGAGGTCGATCCATGGATGCCCTAATTGTGCGGAAGTAAGTACGACTCTTGAATCTTGAAGAAACCCTCATACTCACAGGCCTCAGGCTGTTCCATTTCTACATCCATGGGGAATTCTGGTAGGAGGTCGATCCATGATGGCCCTGGTTATGCCAAAGTGGGGTCGACGTAAGTACGTCAAACAAACCCCCATAGTACTCACAGGCCTCAGGCTGCCCCATTTCTACATCCATGGCGGGAAGTCAAGAGCAGCCCGGACTAAACCAGAATTGTCTGAACCAAGTCTGAACCCCTGTCTGATTTCGTAGACAACTTCTGCGAGACGCACGAGACACTACTCAATGTAATCTCACGACAGCAGCTGTGAGGGGTACGACGGTAATGCGATACGCACTCCATTTTATTGACTTCAGGCTGCCATTTCGGGAAAAAAAAAACAGAAAAGAAAGTGATTATATAATCAGTCGACGAACTACGAAAGGCGCAAAATAGGTCACGTGTTTGATATCATCCAACTTTCCGGCTTGCGCAAACCGACCTCCAAGCCCGCACCAATTCTACTTGCCTTCTTCATTCGATGCGTCCAGCCAATACATTATTTCCTGAGATACGGATTAAGATCACACGTCTCGCTCCACCCAGCGACCTGTACCGTCTATACAGCCTGAATGGCTGTTTTCTGCGCGATACGAGATAATTTAAATTATCAACCGCCTCACCGACACAGAAGAGAGATACCTTCGCCGCCCAAGGTACACGCCATCTTTGGCATGCAGAACCCCGTCTTACAACTCAATGTCCTTGCTCCTCAGTAGCCGCGATCAGATCACCTCGCGCATTCAAAACCTACTAATCAGGTCTCTCTCAATTGCTTCACCATAAACCGAAGTTGCCATGACATAGTCCGGCATATGCCGTTCAATCTGAGGCGGTTCTCGCCCGCCAAGAAGCATCGGCAGCGACCCAGTCCTCGCTAACATTTCCCAAATATCTTGAACACCACTTCGTTCACGATTTATAACCCTTTTGGCCAAGAAATTCCCGGATACGGATTCGTGGAGCAATCTAGCCCCACAGGTGTTACGGCTCACCATCGAGGCGCCGTTATCAGAGTTCTCCCATTCCCCGTGCATCTTCCTCGCGTGAAGGATGTACTGCGGCCTGCGACCCCTTTCCCACCGTGATCAGTTTACCGAGGAAAAGAGTATAGCCCAACACGCTTGTCTCGCCCTTGGCGGGATTTTCCCAACGCTTCGCAGATTGAAGATCGTGTCCCATCCTGATTCGCGTCCTGCCGATCGCTTTTACGACCCAGCAAGCCTCTTTCGGGCTTTTGACGGTATCCCCAGCCTCATTTCGTTTGCAATAGACGTCGGCGGCTACCAGTTGCGAGTGGCTAGTGCTATTCGTCGAGTTAACACGCGAGCACTTTTCAACATCTCAAAGTTCCTTCCGTTCCGTCCCAGGAATACCCAGAGTCATTGCCTTAAAATCCTCTGGATTTCACCGTCTCTCTGCCTCTCCCTCTACGTCGCTGGCGATGGCGATGGCGCTGGCATATATTCAGTCCTCCAAGGCACGCTGACGATCCTTGTGTTGAAGAACTGTCCCTTGTCTTTTCATGAACTCGAACCATTGTGAAGGCGGGCCTGTCCCCCGGCGAGATTCCTCGTTGCATGCACCCTTACCACACTCTAAATCAAAGTTACTTCGTTGGATCCTCAGATATTCGACCTTCTGGCAACAAAAACGTTCGCGTGAATCCCCTACGATGCTGCGCACAAAACTGCCCGGACCCGGCACGTTAGACTGTGGAATGTGCAGGTTGAATATGACGGTATGGCGAAAGTTGTTGCCATACATAATCTCCGAATGCTGATTCGTTCGACAGGAGATCGCTCCCTTTGATGATGAACGGCATGTATTCAGACTCGGACTGGGGACTTCACTCAATATGTCTCTGATGTCTCTGGTTCGTAGAGGGCGAGACGATTCAAAGCGTCCCGCCGATAAGGCGCTATCAGTACACTATCCCTCAATTACAGCGAAGCCGACCGTATATCCCGTATCTCATGAAATTTTGACGAATTAATTCGATCTGCTCATTTGAAGCTGCCACCAGCGCTGTATCGAACAGGTATCACCCTGAGTCCAATTCCTTCTGCACTACTGAAATGATCGGTACATGCGTGTTTCTTTAACGGTAATTCGGCAAAGACAGATATGTATCTAAGGGTAAGTATCAGTAAGCTTGGTCCTATTCTGAGTCGCCGCATCAGGTGAAGATACTGGAACCCACGATCCGAAATGGATTTTTAGACCCGTCTCTAACTTCCCGGGAACTGGCAGGAGTAACGGGAGGTCCTTGGAATAGCAAGGGAGTAGCCTGAGGACAGGAATGGAAGGAAGGGGAGTAGGAAGGTGAAGCGCTACGTGAAACGGCGGGCACATCACATGGGACACTGCATTGGCAGCGTGGAGGGGAAAGGATGTGCGAATGGTGGTCCTGTGTCTGCGCGGCGGTAGGTATGTGATAGTACTGTAGACGCGACCGATCGTAATATTCTGTCGGATGTATTGGTTGTGAATGGATATCAGTATGACGATGGTCGAAATAAGATGAGGCTTCATGACAGTCCGGAGTGTGGGGGCGCGTCGAGGTGGTCACCGCGTGAGGAGGAGGTGAAGGATGTGTTGGGCGATGCCTGCCAATCGAGGGTGCTTGTTGGTTAGGAAGCACATGGTGATCCCGCGCTTGCCTGAGATGCCCTCCAATATCTGACAAGGCCCTGATTAGCGCCCACGTCGCGTTCCAGTCCCGTGTTCCTGGCGTGGTAGTGTATGAGTGAACGACCGAATCGAGTTCGGCCTGCAAAGCTTGGACGGAACAGCGCAATGCAGTCTCAAGGGCTGACAGCGGCTCATCGCGCAAGATGGGGACGGATGTGTGGATGGGAACAGGTGATTCTGGAAATGCAAGCCCATTACTTATAAAAAAATCTCATCTCCATTGAGAGTAGGCTGACGGACCTCGTGCTTCTTGCCCAGCGGAGTTTTCTACCGGTACATTCCTTCGAGATTTAATCGAAGAGTCGTTGTAGCAATCGAAACATTGAGTGTCCGTCCTGTTGAACGAGTTCGAGTTCACGCGGAGAAAATTGTCGTGGCCAGCTAGCGAGATCTCGATGGAGGGCATAGGTATTCACCCTTGTTAAAAGGGAATGCTCTGAGGTTGATAGCCTCTTTTTAGAATCATCATGATGAAGCTAGAGAACCATTGAATACACCTCTTATATAAGATGTGCGAGGCTGTGCACTTTGGTTGGCAAGCCTTTATAAGTTTAAGCGCCAAGCCTGAAGGCTTGCATGTATTCTAGGCGTGGACTCGTCGGGCTCGCCCCATTCCATTCATCTACTGGCAGTAGCCCCGTTCAAAGTTGACCCCCGACTTTTGTGGTTGCGGCCAGGTTGGGACACGCCAAGGACACACCAGTTCTTGGTTGGAATAATGTTTCTGAGTCGTCGCACCTTTTGCACCGCATATCGCAGCAGGGAGAGAACTCCAGAACTCCGGTAATGCCAGCTTCCCAGACCGGCGAATGTAATTTTTGGATGTCATTCTAACAAGAATGGGCCGGGTGGCGAGGAGTGGGATCGGTTATTAAATTATAAATTAATTAAACTAAATATTTAAAACAAAAAATAAGAAATAGGATAGAAATAGAAAGCATTTACAAACTTCATAAGGTAGTCAGGTATGATAAAATACACGCCCCTCATTGTGGAGTCGATGAAGCAGAAGCGGGGGCCAGAGAAGTATGAAATTGCGCCGCCAGGATGCTGCATATCCCACCCCTTATGCACTGCATAAGGAGTGGGTGCGGGTAAGAGACTCGGAGTAACGACCTGTCGCCTGGGTGGACACTAAAAATTAAAATTGAGATTAAAATTTAAAATTTAAGAAAAATCTACATGCTAAGATCGGTGGGATCCTTCCAGTGCGCTCTATTTTTGGTTTGACATGCTGAATCCGAAAATCGGAGACATATTAAGTGAAGTCCAGTCTGCATACATGCCGTTCATCATGGGCCGCATAAAGGGAGCGATCTCCTGTCGAACGAATCAGCATTCGGAGATTATGTATGGCAACAACTTTCGCCATACCGTCATATTCAACCTGCACATTCCAGTCTAACGTGCCGGGTACGGGCAGTTTTGTGCGCAGCATCGTAGGGGATTCACGCGAACGTTTTTGTTGCCAGAAGGTCGAATATCTGAGGATCCAACGAAGCGACTTTGATATAAAGTTTGCTAAGGATGCATACAACGAGGAATTTCGTCGGGAGACAGAACCTTCACGATGGTTCGAGTTCATGAAAAGACAAAGGGCGGTTCTTTAACACAAGGGTCAGCGTGCCTTGGAGGACTGAAGATATGCCACAGTCATCGCCAGCGACATAGAGGGAGAGGGCACCGATGATGGTAAAATCCAGAGGATTTTAAGGCGATGACTCTGGGTGTTCCTGGGACGGAACGGAAGGAACTTTGAGATGTTGAAAAGTGCTCTCGTGCTCGACGAATGGCCAAAGAGAGGTAGCCGCTGACGTCGATTGGAAACGAAGTGAGGCTGGGGATACCGTCAAGAGCCCGAAAGAGCATTGCTGGGTCATAAGAGCCATCGGCTGGACGCGGCTGCGGAAGGAAGGACACCAACGGGGCCGTGATAGTGAGCCGCACTCGTTGTGAAGCCAGATTCCTCCATGCCTCCGAACGAGGTGATATTTGAGAATTGAGGAACCTGCCTAGTACCTGCTCGCTGGGTTGCAAGGACCGCCCCAGATCAAATGGTAAATACCGGGCGAGGTCGCGGGGCGAACGTTTCCTGGTCTGCGGTTGTCGTGGTTGCGGCATCCGGACGGAAACCAGAAGAACACTTGACCCGTAGGTGGCGAATGCGAGAGGAGATGTGCGAAGACCTGCTATTGTGGCCAGCGAGCAATCAGTACGCTGTCTTATGTAGTGATGAGTAAAAAGTGTTGCACGTACCTCAGGTGCCGAAGGTACTCCCATCCAATCTTAGTTGCGGGATTGAGGACAATCTCTACCTCTCGATATCACGCATCTAGGGCCAGATCCAAGAATACACGATTGAGCCAGTATAGACTGAGAGAGATGGTGGGGCACGTGAAAAGACGTGCGTGCAGTTTTGCGTCTGAGTGAATGGAAAGACGAACGGCAAACGTAGCGGAAACTTCATGGACTCGTAAGGCACTTACAACCATGACTTCGGAGAAAAGGTGGTATAGGTTGGTAACCAGGATCGACATACGAGACTGCATTTCTTGAGGGTTTATATGGTCAACAATGTTCCGCTGAGTTGCTGTCTATTTAAGGGTTGAACCAAACAAGGACAACTCATCACCATCGCCGTTCCCAACAGCCACCAGCCTTGAGCTTGAACCTTCGACAGTGACACATAGAGGTGGAACAATGCACCCGTTCTATGATTTTCCAAAAGGCATCGAGGTCAAAACTCATGATCAGTTTCGAGGCTGTTCTGATATCGGGCCCCTTGCAGGGTCTACCGTGTGGATGATAGTCGTTCAGCACCCGCGGGGGACACCGAGGGCAACCACGGCCACGGAGGTTCAAAGCATCAGGATAGTACGCATGAGTGTCATTTCTTTCAGCTACCTGAACTCTGTGCGTCTAGATATCATCCTCTCCTTCATCGATCCATAAGTGAGCCCATCACAACACGGCGACGAAAACGACGATGCGGTGGATATGACACCAGATAATTCGCGGGATGTGTTACCAAATAAACCAGGCGTTTCCGACGACTAGGGCTTCAAGCGACGGGATTCTAGAGAAACAAAAGCACCACTACCGAGGCCTATCGCCCTCGCCCTCATCCTCGCCGCCCCGTGTCTCGAAGACGGCTTCTTACCGCGACCCCCACTCCCACGAGACCAAGCCTTCAACGGCCGAACCCCCCTGTTCTATCTTCCATAATACCTTTTCCGTTCCTACCCCCACCTGAACCTGTGCCTACGACTTCTACGACTGCGACAGCAGCTGCGGTTCAGTTAGGTTGAAGACTTTTGGGACTCGCTCGTCCCACGCCTTCCCTTTCGCTTTTCTTCTGCATGAGACGATCGTCATCCAACACCGTCGCCTCGAGGCTACCGTCGCACTTCAAGTCGCGATTCAAGTCCACTACATCATCTGTACCACCACCTCCAACCGACGCTGGCATCAGTATCGGTTCCCCACCCCTGGTCGCAGCCTCGCAGAACCCATGCACCAATGCATTCACGGGGGAATTCTGACAGTCTTGCGATTCGTGCGGCGTTGTGGGAGTGAGGTCATACTAATTTGAGAACCAGTCATGTTCATGGCGCCTGGATCTCAAATGAGAGAGGAAGATGCCATTCATTATGATACCGCCCTTGTCAATCACCTTTTCGAAAACGTTTGGAAGGCGGTAATACTCGTCACGACATGTTGACTCTCAAACTCAGATCTAGAATTCGCAGCGTAAGTCATGTGAGCCAGTCAAAAACTTTGAAACCCCATGCTGCCTTCCCTCTTCCCGCCTTCAAAATGTCCACACCCGCCGCAGACCCTCCCCTTCATAACGTCAGAAACTACAAGGGTAAAGTCACTGGGAGATCCATCATTATCCTCAAGGACGACACTTCCATTCCTGACCTATTGGCTGAACTAAGCCCCAACACGTGCATCATCCACGATTTCGAGGGCATCCTCAATGGCTTCTGCGGTGTGTCCACGTCGTTTCTCTTCCTCGCGACTGAGCAAGCTCGCTGATACCGAATCCGTAAGCTCACCTCGATCGAAAGTCAATGGACGCAGTGCGTCGCTCCCCCACAGTCGACTGGATCGAAGAAGATGGCTTCGTCTTTGTCGGTAGAATCACTGAGTCTGCCTCAACCTAACGTCACACGCGTTCCTTCCATATATTGACATGTGCGGTCTCGACCTCAGGGACTCGGACGTGCCGTTGGACCTCGCTGACGAACCTGGCGTTCTTCCCTCGCCCCATTTCAGTCATCTCTCGGGGGGAACTACAGATGTTGACATATATGTCCTAGGTATAGTATACTGGCCCTATGCGTTCTCTCAACCCGTTACTGATACCTATAAGATACGGGTAGGTCCCTTGGTCCAGTAAACAAGGGATTCGCCGGCTCATCCACTCATTCCGGCAGGGATTGATGTCACGAAGGTATGCGGTCTCCGTTGAGAAATCTCCATGAACCACGCTCCTACTAACCACCCATCACGATGGATAGGCAGCATTCGGTGGACGCGCTGTTGTTGGAACGATCGGTAGCGATGTTGACGCACATGGACATGGCACTTTGGCCGCGTATGTCAAGTAAGATCCGTGAATTGAGTTTGACGTAGTATTTATCAGCGTTACTAGCGCAGGTGTCGCCCAAGTGAGGACCTTTTCCTGTATCTCTCCGATTTCAGTCGCATACTGAGGAACATCGAAGCATGCCAGGCTCGTTTCAGTCAAGGTGCTCGGGGATTATGGGTAAGCTGCTCGCGACGCACCACCAGAGCCCCAATTGATTGTACTGATGCGGGAATATATAGGGTGGGTTCGATTGGGAGTCTGTCAGTATCCAACGAGTTCATACTCTCTCTTGTTCCGTCAACTCACCGACCGTTCTTGAATCCCCTCAGTATTTCAGGACTGAAATTCGTTCGTGCTGCAGCTCCAGCGTCAGGTCGCCCGTCCGTTGCCTCCTTGGCCCTGAAGTTCGGAGCTTCCAAGGCGATAGACTCTGCTCTTGCAAGCGTAAGCTTAAGCTGTAAATCTTCCACGGCTCGGGTAGCTGATCTCGTCTTCTTGTAGCTCGTCCAGAATGACATTCATGTCGTGGTATGCCCTTTGTCTTTTACTCGCGACAGTGCTTATCTCTTCCCCCATCGCCTATGGTCAGGTGTCCCTAGAACATGGCACTGACCCTCGTGGACGCGTTCCCGACGTCGTCTATGTCACGGACGCTGGCCAGATAAGATGATGAAGTTAAAAATACCATATCTCTTGAAATAAAAATGGCACGTATGATTCAGATGGTGCAGGGCGTGTATGCCTAGCAATACTAGGAAACAGCAAGAAAAGAGTCGGGACATTGTGGAAAGCAGTTCATGAGATATTATCTGAAATGCACTGCATACGGTGATATTAAGATTTACATACAGTATGTACAGAGGGATTAGAGACAGATGAGGCCTCTCCCCATCTCACAGTGATGTACCCTGAGATGCTGCATCAATTCCTGAGGAACGGGAGAGCCGGCCCGGGGGGACGCGAGCGGGAGGTGGTGGGCTCGAGGGGGGCGGCGTGCGAGCGTGCGCAAACGTCGCGTACGGTTGGAGCTTGCTTCCTTTTCGGAGCGAATGGATACCCTCGAGTGCTCCGTTCCCTGTCTGCCGACAGCTGGTATCTGGGCCAGTTCGAGAGCCCTGAGACGCTCCGTTTCCCGCTCTGCAAGAGCTCAGCAGGGTACCAAATAGGCGGACGAAAGCGGACTAGTAGACGAATGAGATGTTCTGATCAAGAAAACGCCCAGCCGAGCTTCTGACAGCGAATTGTTCATCATTCCGCGTTCGACAAGAAATGTACGTAAAGAATCTGCAAGCCGGGACGAAGCCTGCATCCGTGCGGGAGTGACAGGGGCAAGTAAACCCATCGGAAGCAAGTCAAACGTCTTCTTCTCCTGCGGCTCGGATGAGCGCCTCTGCCTCATTCGAACGCGGTGTTATCGTGCATTTGAAGGGGAGGGGGTGGCTAAGGAAGGTAGAATGCCTTATCAGCATTTGTCAATCGTGAAACCGTCGGAACGACTCACGAGATCGTCGTCGAAGTGTATACCGGTGAAGGAGTGATTTCTGCACCCTTTTCATCGCGCACCTTACCGATAGTCATCGTCTTGAGCATCGTGGCCACAAAGACCCAGATCGTGGATTTCGCCACGTGCGCTCCAGGGCAGCCTCTGCAACCATGAAGTGAATGAACGGAGACTCATGTGCAAGATTCAAAAAAGGGAAGTTTTTTTTTTTTTTTTACCTCCTTCCAAAACCGAACGCGCCAGTAACAGAGGGATCGCGGACATCAGGATTGATGAGGCCGTCTTTTATGAATCGTTCAGGTTTGAAGACATGAGGTTCTGGATATGTTTCTCTTCCGATACCCATGATGACTCGTTAGAACGCCAGTTGGCGCAAGAGAATGTGGTAACATACTCATCGTGAAGCATGGCCCTTGGAGCTCAGTCAGCGTTCAAGTTGACTCTCAGGAGATAGAGAAGAAATGTTGTACCATGTATTAGCAATCACCATGGATTTGGCCGGGAGATGATATCCTTCAAATACATCGTCGGTTATGAGTCGATGGGGGACTCCTAATCTTTCTTTAGTTCCTTCCTCGAGAGTAAACATGCAAAATCTTCACCAATGGGAGTCACGGGGCGCCACCTAAGTACTTCTTTCACAATGGCAGATATGTAGGGCAAGGACGACTCGTATGAGAAATCTGGCAATTCTCCGGCGGGAAGAATGCGGTCGAGCTCCTCTTGGGCTTTCGTCTGAACACCGGGATACAAAACCATGGCTAGGATGAAGGTGTTCAATGCAGACACGGAAGTATCGACAGCTCCTGAACGATTCATTGAGAAGGTGTACTGTACTTCGTAATAAATCTAACACCCACCGAAGTAAAAGTTTCCGACCGATTCCTTCACAATCAGTTCTTCTTGAGCGACGTCTTCACCTTTGATGCTGTCAAGGCAATAAGACGCAAAGGATGGCTCCAAGGCATTACGTCCTTCCTGAAAATCATTCATTTCGTAAATGATCTATCGTTTGATCGCGGGATCGGGAACATACGAGTCTGTCACGTTTGAGTTCCTGGAATGGCAATTCCACCATGTCGTAAATATGTTTCCCCCACGTCCTAGCCAACCTCTTGAAATTGGCACCGGGCATCCACTCTGGGACATATTTCAAGAGCGGAATCGACTCCACGAGGAAGAGTCCCGGGAACTGTGCTTGCGTTAATCCATGCGTCGCTTTCTCCGCATTGAGGATGTAAGGATCATTCTTTTCCAGGACCTTTATGCCATATGAAATCAAAGTGGCTGAAGCCCCAACCAGACTACCCGAGTTCGAAGAATCCTTGGTCAGGCGCCGGATGCAGCGTGTAATATATGATTGACGTACTCTCGATTGTGCTGCATGAAGTTCTCTGGCTCATCCAAAAAGAGATGGAGGTTCTGCCGTACGGCGCGTATTGCGTGAGGTTGATAGCGAGACGTCTGAGAAGGATGTAATTCTGGAAGTTTGGATGAATATTTCATGAAAGCACCCAGCCTCGGTCAAATCTCACCCCGATGGAAGAGCGATCTGCGCAGCTTCCAAGCCTCCCCATACTGGTCATGAACAAAGAAAACGCGTCCACCCATTCTGACGTCCACCGCTTGAGCGTTTGGATCCGAGAAAAAAAATGGAAGTGCTCACAAGTCGTTCGCCATGACAAAAGGAGGTCTGGATAGCATTTCACATGAGTGCGCGTGGCAATGTAGGACAAAAGAACCTCTCGTACCTGCCGGAATATATGATTGCTCGCCTGTCGAGGAGCTCCTTCGCAATCTTATATGAGTTGATGATGATGATAGATTGTCCGAACAGATCAAGATGAATGATTCCGGAGTCTAAATGCAGATAAGACAATGGAATCGAATGGGGCGTTAACTCACTGAATTCCTTGCCCCACCGTTCATATGTGACCCATTCGAAACCCTTCGGTACGCTCAGGGCGTTTCCAACTATCGGCAGCTTCTTGGGACCAGGCGGGAGCGGAAAATTCCTCGTCCCACGTCTTCGCACATAGGTGAAGGCGATGATCCCAACCCCGAGCCAACAGAGGGTCGCCGGGATACTAGAGATGGGGTGCAATGAGACGAGTGTCGTAGAGATGTCGGGAATGCGTGGCACCATGAGTAATATGGGGGGAAGGACGGAAGAATCGAGCGACATTTATGTTCATTTCCGCGTGCTGCCGGACAGGATGATCCAATGAGTTCGGGTCAGGCCCCCGGACGCTCCCACATAAGTTCAGCCGATTTGAGGGCCCAAAAACGGGCATTTCGTTATCCAAGGTGAGGATGATTTGGCGAAGCCTTGTCCGAGGATTTGGGGTGTTGAGGCCAAAAATCTGGAGGTTCGAGCGCCGAGCATATAGAGAAGCATCCGGGGGCCTTTGAGGTCAGAATTCCAGAGAGAGCACTGGCGGTGAGAGTACTTTGGTTCGATCCCATCAATCGAAGACTTCTTCGGTGACACGCGGACCAATGACCTTGACGTATTGATTCAGGGGATACAGCGCAAGTACAGCGCGAAAAGCGCGACAAGACCGAAAAAGTCCCATTTTTCGTCCTCTCCCTAGTATGAAAATGATATTCGGAATAGGTTCATTATATGCAGGGAATGTGAGTGTCCAAATGTGGTAGCGGCAGGGGGGGTTTTGGTGGAAATATTCATGGGTGACCTTGAAGGATGGGTGGAAGTCGAGGTTTGGGTTAATGACAATATTCCGCGGTATGTTTTCCAAGCAACGAGAAAAACTTATCAAAAGATAAGATGATCATCAGAGGATATACATGTACAAACATGCGACATACGCATCACGGAACACCAAAAGAAATACATATTTTATTTCTTTCAGGCTAGACCAAGTATAGAAATAAATACCCTGAGAATTGTTGTCACATTGTTGAGGAGGCCTGCATAGCCCACCCAGCAAAAACCCAACTAAGTGATGCAATGACGATCCCCCTCGATCCAGTATTCCCCCAGGAAGTCTTCGATTCCATTATCGATCAGCTTTTCAACGACAAAGAAACACTTGTGATAGCCAGTCTTGTCTGCAGAGCATGGTCACAGATCTGCCGATATCGCCTCTTCTGCGAAGTAACCCTGCGGGAGCAAAACTGGGCCAGGTTTCTGGAATTCCAGCAACACTATGCCTGCCGGGTGCTCATCTCATCGGAAACCCCTCTGGACAAGCTCGCACAGCACACCTTTCCTCAGATCACCTCCCTCTTCCTCGATGGTTGGGGTTCCGCTCGTGATACCCCTACTACTACCCCTACTACTACTACTACTACTACTACTGCGGGCTCCAACAGTGCGAAGATAGAACTGGGTGCGATGAAGATAGAAACACTGTCACGCATATTCCCAAAGCTCTTGATTTTGGAGATCAGGAACTGTCGTGTGCGATTCGACGCCGTCCATACGCTTCTCCATCTCCACACACTTACGTGGGAGTGTGGGCACCGCTATCACCACCCCGGAAGAGGCGCAAGCCATCATCGGTATGGCCTCCCTCCGGGCTTGCGAACTCTCAACGTGCATGTCAGCGATGACGACGTCCTCCCATTCCTGTCTTGGTGTAACGGTTTGGAACCTCTACCGGAACTAGCGACCGTCCGACTCCTCAAGATATCCTCACACCACATGGAGTCTCTCGCTGTATTTCTTCGCAAGCTGGGAAAATCTTTACGCCATCTAGAGCTGACGTTCGCCAGTGCATGTCCGTATCTCTCCCTTTCCTTCCTCCTCACGTTTCCCGTCCACTCATCTAAGCGTCTCGGTACGACCCCAGATTTCCGATTGCAATTGCAAAGTGTGACCATATTCACTTCTCTCGACTTCAGCTGTATTCCCTCCCTTCACTCATTCGTGATGCAGGAAGGCTCTCCGGAATTTTACCAGCAGTACCTGTGCGCGTGCTTACAGGCCACTTCCACGGAATGCATCACATTGTCAGCGAGTGAATTTACCTTGGAAAGGAGGCGCTCCGTTTGGTTGAGCATTGACCAGATGATCATCGATTCTCTCGCTGCGAAGCCTCGATCAAACTTCACCCTCCAGATATGTGTTGGGGGCGTGCCGAGAGAGGATGGCAAAGAGCTCGTCCGAAGCTCGCTGCCGTTATGCAGTGCACTAGGTATCGTGGCATTCATACACAGAAGCGGTACATTGGAGATGCATTTTCTCCTCGATAGAGCATGAATGAACACTCAGCATCTCGACGTCCAAAGTCTTTCCTCTGCTTTAAGTTCACTCGTTTCACCCAAAAGGTTCACTAATTTCAACGTAGATAAGCAGATGCCCTCTCATGAGCCTACCAATTCATCCGGATCATCCTCCCCCCTCTTGCCCAGATCCAACTTCCGCTTCCTCCCCGGCATCGCGTCCCCATCTCCATACCCAACCCCAGCTTTCTTCCGCAGCACCTCGAGGTCCTGCTCCGCCTCTTCAGCCCACTCCAGCACCAAATGCCGCCCGAGCAAATGCGTATGCCGCAGCGTCGCAAACACATTCTCCGCCTCAGCCCGCGACACAAAGTCCAAAAAGGCAAAGCCCCGTGTGCGCGAATCAAACTTCTTGGGAAGGCGGACAGACTTGAGATGGCCATGCGCGCTGTTGAACCAGAGACAAACAACATGAACAGATAGCCCCGCCAGAATCAAGGACACAACAAACGTACCCAAACAAAGCCCGGATATCCTTCTTAGTGGCCTCAAACGGCACATTCTTCACGATCATCTTCGTCGTCCTCCCTCCGCCCTTCTTCACCTCCCCAACCTTTTCCTCCTGCTGCCCGCGCCCAGCAAACTTGACATGCAACGCATGCCCGTCCAAAACGAACCCCTGCATACTCCGCAACGCCTTCTTCGCACCCTCCACATCCTTGAACCCGATGAATCCATAGCCCATGCTCATCCTCGCTCCCGATCCCTCGGGCTGCTTCGGATCAGGCCTCGTCTGCACCCGCGCGAACGAGAAGGAAGGCAGGTGCTCGAACACCTTCGTCAGTCGCTCCTGCGTCGTTGCAAACGACAGGTTCTTGACATAAAGTGTTGTCCCCCCCGCAATGGATGGTTCTCCCTCTGCATCGCCCTCCACGCCTTCCGCCACACCGCCCATCTCTTGTTCCGCAATCCGGACACCACGCAGCTCTGGTAAGAACGACGACAAAGGAGAGGATGGTCCAGGCACGGGTCCTTCCGTGAACATACCCAGCGGGCCCTTCTCAAGGTAAACCACCGAGTTCCCTAAACGACGATACGCCACTGCCCTAAACGCCTTCGCAGCCTCATCCGGCCGCCCAAAGTCCACCACTGCCATCGTGCCCGCCGGTGGCACAAGCACCCTCTGCAACTCCCCATGTGGCTCAAACATCTCCCGTATCTGCTCCGCAGACGTTCCATATGGGATGTTCTTCACCAAGATCGTGGTGTCAGATCTGGCACGGGAGGTGAAAGACGAAAGGAGGACCCCGTGTGATTCCAGGTAGCTTTTGGTTTCTTGAATGATATGCGTTTCAGCCAGAGCGAGCTTGACGGCGGCGTTGTCGCCTGATTCGGGGTTGAGGATGGCGGACTTGTCGATGCTGAGACGGTCGGCGATAGAGGATGCAACGGCGTCGCTCTATCAAGGGAGAAGATGCTTGAAATCAAGATAGAAGCGTTAAATGGCAGACCAAAGACTTACATTCATGTAAAGCATGCTCCAGTTGAACTCTTTGCCGGCCGTTGCCTTCCGCTTGGCTTGCTTGTCTTCCTTGATAGTCTTCTTTCGACCTTGAGCATCTTCCACTTGAACATTGCCTTTGCGATCCACGGCGGCGAGGATATGGATCAAACGGCCTTGGAAGGACTTGCGATCGAGGGCCTCATGGGCGGCAAAGGCATTGGCTGCTTCGGCGAATGTCACGTAGGCAACACCTTTGGGCTCTTTTGTGGCGCCGTCTACGGGTATATGTACCTTGGAGATAGATAGAATCAGTATGGATCGTCTAGAATCGAACAAGGCAAGTTAAAAAAGCGAGTCAGAAACATATTTCTACTATCGGATTCCAATGGGATCAGCATTCCCGAAGGCTCTGATGTCCCTATACAGTTGTTCATCACACCAGTGACGGGGGGGAAGCGATATTTACCTGGGAAAAGGCGAGAAAGTCAGCATTGCATTGCTTAGACGTCGGAAATAAGAAGAAAGTCAGAAATATTTCTACTATCGGATTCCGTGAGGATCAACATTCCCGTGAAGGTCTGATGTCCCTATACAAGACTATCATCTTGTTCATGTGGGTAGATACCCGAAGTCAAGGAAGGATGCCTCACCTAGAGAAAGGAAAGCGGTTAGCAGGACAGTCGACGAGATGAAGGAAAAGGAAAAGGAAAATTTAGATAACCTCTCAACTACAGTTCAGTATCGCCAAGGGCGTCTTGAGGTGTTCACAACGCCAAAAGATAACGAAGAGAAGGAGCTTACCTGTGATATTTCTCCGTATGGGCGGAAAAGTTCAAGAAGGTCGGCGTCGGTGCAAGAGAAAGCAAGGTTGCGAACAAACAATCGTGCCGTCTGTAGAATTGTCTCCCTGGTGGGGTCTTTCGGCACCTCTGGTGAAGGTGATGATTTCTCCGGTCGCTGTTGCAATGAATATCAGACGATGGCAAGGCGACAAAGACATAACACAAACCGAAGCGGGTGAAGTCTTCTCTGCGTCGTTTTCGTCATCGGACTGCTCAAACGCCTTCTCCACCACGTCCACATCCTTCTTCATGTGTCGCCTCATCCATTCAAGGTCCGAGATGCCCTCCTCCTGCGGCCCGGCGGTACCGCCGCTATCCATGGGTTCGTCTTCAGCTGCGTCTTGTTCTGGGGCGGTAGGGACTTTTGTCGTTGGCTGACTCTCGTTTGCCCACGTCGGGCCCTTTTTCGTACGGGGCTGCATGACTTTCATGTACTCGTCAAGCTGCGAGTCGAGCTTGTTCGGTATTCCCCCCTCCGTGGCCTGTTTCGAGTTGGAATGCTTTGGCATCGGTTCAGACACGGATTCGTCCTTGGGCGAGGAACCCAGGCGCGGCCGTTTGTTGGGTCGTGGAGCCGGTGCATCCTTTGCTACCTAAGTAACATTTTCAGTATTTTGCTGTTGATCAAGGAAGACCAAATCGAACCTCGATGACGCTGACACTGATCCTCGTTGAATCGATAAAAGTCCGATCAAACCACTGCTTTGCGGCAAGCGCCTCATTCTCCGTCTTGTAACCAACAAAGCCAAACCTTCGCGACGTTCCATCTTGCTTGTGCGCGACCTTGATATCGGTCAAAGTCCCGCCTGGAGCACCCTTTTGTTCAAAATGCTGCCGCAGACGTTCTGGCGCAACATATGCCGGCAAGTTCTTGACGATAAGCCGCGACATCGTCCTTTCAGGTCTGTAATATGGGCAGAAAGTTAGCTGATGACGGACGGGAAGGGGGGGGGGAAGATAAAAAGAGATACCGACTTGAGAGAAAATCGTCGGAAAATGAAAAATGAAGAATTTATATCAGAGGTCCGTTCAATCTCCGCTACGGCCATCGCCGAGTGCTGTTTCCCAATCTTGGCCAACGACGACCACGACCAATGGCCCCTCCAGCCGTTTTCTCCGAAGAAAAGAATCCGAGGGGGATCCCAAAAGCTTTCTTTCTAGTGAGTATATGCGAATGTGCTCCATCATCAGAGCATGATCGATGCGTCTTCGCAGGCAGATGTCCAGGAATACCTCGGTGGACAGGACGCAGAAGTCGAGGGAACCCTCAAAGCTTTCCAGGCCGCCATAGCGTACGTTTTACAAGGGGCTTTAAATATGACGCTATGCTTAACGATTAACGAAGGACAGCAAGTACCGATACATGGATGGCAATCTTACCCAGCGGAAGCAAAGTCTAGAGGAGAAGATTCCGGATATACAAAAGACCTTGGACATGGTAGAGTTTCTACAGGAGCGACGGGTGCGTTCTGATGTCCCCTTTTGGGTACCCTAGCTATGGTGATCGATGATGCATACCCGCAGGAAGGCAACAGCAAGTCGTCAGACGACGAAGAAGACGATCTTGAGGAAGAAAACTCCACAAAACCCATAAAGACGACGTTTGAGCTGAACGACACTCTGTTCGCCGAAGCAGAAATCGAAGAGACCGACGAGGTTCACCTGTGGCTTGGTGTACGTCTCTCGCCTCTGCCCTCACATTTCCTAAAGCTCAAAAGTCGGTCATCTCCAGGCAAACGTCATGCTATCCTACAAAATCCCCGCCGCCATAAACTTACTAACATCCAAACTCGACGCCGCTCAGACAAGTTTAAGCAACACGATTGAGGATCTTGAGTTCTTGAGGGAGCAGCTGACGATCATGGAAGTGAACACGGCGAGGGTGTATAATTGGGATGTGAAGCGGCGGAGGGAGAGAAGAGAGAAGGAGGAAGAGGCTCTCCAAAAACCCAAGGACAGATAGCATCTTTCGAATTTTACCGAGTTTCTCGCGAGACGCCGTGAGGAGAGTCCCCTCTGTCTTTCGGAATCGTCACGACCGTACCTCTTCCGATGATGCCCGTTGAACGCGTACGACCTGTTGATCCTTCGGGGACAAACCAGTCTCAGCCTAGAGCCGGCGCCGCTATATTGGCCTAAGCCTATCTTTCGGTGTGCCCCCCCGACGATTTTGTGACGAAGATCAAGACATACTGGGTGCCCATTAACCTTCGATAACGCATGCCTGGAAGGGGTAAGTTCTTTTTTTATATACAATTGACGTTCCAAATGCCCAGGTCACCAGGTGTATAGAGTACAGTAGCGCCGCCGTTCTTCAGGATGTAGCTGAAGATGAACTCCTAAAACTTTACCGGCTACCACTGAAGCTATTAGAGCCAGTATGACGAACTTGAATGCCCCGATCAAAGGTGGACGAGCTGGCCGAGAAGACCAGCGAGCGGAGGTTACGATGACATCGGCGGGGACATCGCCGCGCATATTGAACCAACCTCGTCGAGTCCACATAACACCCATTTTCCTCAAAATTTCTGTCCTCATCGTACAGGGAGTTTCTGCACCCATTTGTTTGTTTGGCATCTCTCCTGAGTCCTCTTCCTGTCGGAGTGTGGCTTACAGCACTCAATCTGGATCAACGTGAAATAAACTGAAAGGGAGAAGGAAAAACCACACACCTGCCGCAACGCTGCATCGCTGAGGCAGTGGTTATTTTTTGTACAATTGGACCGTCATAGTAGGGTAGAGATGATTGTGCATCACCGATATCGCTGGCCGCCCGCCTGTCTGAGAGACCGCCCGCACCATCACACGAACACTGGCAGCAGGCGGAAGATGATCCGATGACATCTTCACCGCGGACAGGTTTTCGCTGCTGGTAGAGAGAATCACGATTGGGGAGCGGCAAGTTCCAACGGAATAATATCCGATGGGCCACTTGCAGGACAACGTTTTCAGATTCTCGGGCGAGCTTCGAAACAAGGCGTCGAGGATGTATGGCGTTCCTCTCCTGTCCAGCCGACGTCTTCGACAGTCCCTCCACCGGTCTTCCACGAAGCTTTCCCTCCCTTCCAATTAAATCGGTGGCACAACTTTCATAAATTGCCGTCGAATGGTGCTTCACAAGGAGACTTCCTCTGTAAAATAACGTTCAATGATCCACTAAGTACGAGAGTCAAAAAAACAACGGTCAATATGAAAAGTATTTTTGGTCGTGAATGAGGGCATTCTCAACCTGTATGATATACGAGTGTTAAATTATGGAGCATGCAAGAGCCGGAGTCTGAACGTACCAAATCCTTCAAAAGTCCTAAAACAAGTGAGAGGTTTTCCAAGTCGGCGCCCAAACTGATTTGCTCCGCAAGAGATATCTGCGGGGAGGCTCCCGATGCATCACCGCCCTTGTAAACGAAGAAAGCCCACTGCTCGCCTGACGTGATGCAACCTCGCAAAACAGGCAGTCTAAAAATCAATCCAGGTCAGGTATGTTGAATACCGGTGGGGAAAATGATTGAACTCGTGTTGCTTGCAGTATGATGCCACTGCCATTGCTGCCTGTGGGACAGCAGCTGGTAGGTTGTCTTTCTTGGCTTCGATAATGGTAGGAGTGAGGGGCCAATCTATCGCAGTCGGGTTTGCAAGTGCACCAACAGGATTTTGTAACACAAAGCCTAGAGAGTTGTAAGCAACTACCAGAAGGAATAGATATGAAGAGCTTACGGGAGTACTTTGGGGGCACTCTGGCCAGCAGGAAGTCAACCACTCCGCTGAACGAACGGCCCCCCGAAGTTGTTTCGAAAGTTGTCTTGGAGATAGGAAACTCCGGGATAATATTGACCTCGCTTGTTTCATTTTGCATTGTGGAAGCGAGGCGCAATAATATCATGTTGATCAATATGCGGCACCCGGCCTCAGTCTTGAAGTGAGAGCGCATGAAAAATGTATGATTATTGGTGGCTGATAGTGGCTTACTACGACAGAGACATGATTGCGGACCAACTTGATGAGTTCCACGGTGGCGTCGAAAGATAAAAAGCTGTGTGGGAGATCAGCTTTCCCAATAGCTCCGATCTCATCCCTCATATCCTCGGATAGAAAGAGAGGACCAGAACGTATATGAGCTGCAACAAGAGTAAATGGGTCGACTTTCGAAAACGACGTATGCTGAAGGCCAATTGGTATAAGTAACGGCAAGTATCAAAAGGTGGGGATACAAACCTGAACGACTCCCAATTTTGCCCGTAGCTTATCAAGGGCGGGGACGAGTTCCGGAGGCAGATCTTCGTCATCCTCATCAAGTGTTGACTGAAACGTTGCAAGAGCGGTGAGTAGGACGGTCGTATCTTCTTGTGTTAGGCCGGACAACTTGCGTTTCTTGGATGCACTTTGGGAAGCCATGTTTGCTCGTTGTACGTTTGTCGCGTTTTTTGCTTGCTTAGTAATCCTTCTGATGTGACGGTGCGCGCCACACGGAATCATGATTGGCCCTCCTATCGCCCTGCATGCTGGTGCACCGCCTCTGTTATCGATGACCACCTGAAGTGGAGATCAACGGCAAGACCAACGTCGAGTCATCGAGAATTTCGATCAAGTGTGCGTGTCATCCGGTACCTGCCACTTCTGAAAATCGATTTAAGAGTCTCCCCAAGGCACACACAGACACACCGCGTACTTTCCTCCTTTCCACCAACCACCAGGGCATGGATTTCTACGAAGACGAATGGATTTCTCCTTCGCCAAATTCGATCCGTCAGCAGAGTCATTCAGACGGCTCGTGGGGCACCTGGTCATTCAATCGTGTCATGGGCCTGTCGTTCATGGCGTCCTTCCTGCAGAACGAGTACCTGTTCAATAGCGCGAGGTTGTTGATTTTGGGGACACTTATTGAAACCGGAAGGAGATTGTGTTATTGGCTAATGGAGAGGTTCAAATTTCGTGCGTTTATCATCTTTATGGCACTCACAGCACTTTTTATCTTTCGTGAATTCGACAGAATATTGCGTCACTGCCAGGTTCGACGAGGGAGATCCGACATATGATTGGATTCTCCTGTTCCTTGTGCGTCGTCCATTTCTCGTTGTTTTGAAGCCACCGTTCAACCAAATCTCTCGCTTTATAGACGGAGAAGAAAGTCTGGCGCCGTTCTCAAGATTTTGTCGTCAACGCCAAGAACTCGAAACGTAAATGGAGTATCAACACAGGCTCTGGGTCAAAAACAGACGGAATTGCAGATTACGTCCCAACATACGAGCTGCCACAGCTGTTCCGCTGGCAAGGCTACTGGGTCGAGGTCAAGAGGAGCAAGTCTGGGAATGTCCACACCATGTCACCTCATGGTCCTCAAAGCTCTGCGACGATTTATATCTCGTGAGTCGTCTTTTTTCGTTAATATATGCGCGGAACTCTGACGAGGGAAACCTGGTTTTAGAATATATACACTCAACATGTCGGCTCTGTCCGATTTGGTGTGGGAGGCGAGAGATCTGTATAGGGAAACAAGCGGGCTTAATGTCGTTGTCTACACGGCGGATATTGTGCGTTTGTCCACCTCCCTTTTACCCTCTTAATTTTCCAATTCACCTCATCGGAGTCGCAGCCGACTTACGGACCAGCATTCATGTGGAGCAACGTCAAGAACAAAGCCCGCAGGCCGCTCAGTTCGATCATTCTCTTGGAAGGTGTCATCAACTCGCTCGTCAAGGATGCACAGGAGTTCATTGACTCGGAGGAGTGGTATGTCGAGGCGGGGATTCCATACAGGAGGGGATATCTTCTGTATGGCCCTCCAGGGACGGGGAAGAGTGAGTAGTCGCGCATACATCTGCGCCATCGAGGTACTAACCAACTTTGCCTCAGCTTCGACGATATATGCCCTCGTAAGGAAATTTCGCTCCGTCTTTTGTCTTAGTTACTGAATTGTTATCAGGCAGGCAGTTTGGGTCTCGAAATCTATTCCCTCTCCCTATCCTCCCATTTGTAAGTTCATCAGTCGTTTTAATCTCGATAAAGAGTCATGTCTCCTACAGCGTCGACGACTCTTTTCTGCAAAAAGCCGCCTCATCCATCCCCAAACACTCCATCTTTCTCATCGAAGATATCGACTGCGCGTTTCCACCCCGCGAAGACGCTGACCCTCATAATGGGTATCACTCTATGAACCAGGGTTACCCGATGATGGGAGGGATGTACACGCCTCCGCCCATGGGCAGAGTCGGCCAACACAGAAGGAGCCTGGTCACACTCTCGGGCCTGTTGAACGTACTCGATGGAGTGGGGAGTGAGGAGGGGAAGTTGTTTTTCGCCACCGTGAGTTTACCGGTCCATCCTTTGCCTTTGTTTTGGATCCCAGCTGACGAGGGATTGTGCATAGACGAACTACATCGAACGGCTAGATGCTGCGCTGCTTCGTCCGGGTAGGATCGACAAGAGAATGCAGTACTTCCTGGCGACGCCGGCTCAGGCTTCCGCGCTCTTCACCAGGTTCTACGGGCGCTGGCTTCCCCCCACTGACTCTCTCGTCAAGGAAGAGAACGAGAAACCCCCAAAGGACATCGACCCCGTTACCGAATCGCCAGTCGACATCGCCGCCCTCTCATCTAAATTCGCATCCCACATCCCAACACACACTTTCTCGACCGCCGAGCTGCAGGGGTATCTCCTCCTGCACAAGAAGGAACCTGAAGACGCAGCAGCGGGGGTCAAAGCGTGGGTGGAGGGCGAGTTGAGCGATAGGGTGGATACTACGAGAAAGGACGAGGCGAGGAAGAAGAGGCAGTTGGAGAGGTGGTGGATGGGCAACGGGGCTGGGGTCCCCGTTTATACTGGGAACCCTGTTCCGGGTGCTCCGAGCGGACTCGCGGAATACCAGGCTCCGTCGCCTTTGCCTGGGATAGCCCCGGTGGATGCAGGCGTCGTTCCAGTGGATAGTGCCCCTGGAGGAATGGTAGGAGGGAGCCTGCCTGTTTCGATGCAAGTTCCGACGCCCCAGACGCCTCTGGTTTTAGCTTTTGCGGAGCCACCGCCCGGTTTTTCTGGTGGTGGTGGTGAAGGAGGAGGAGCGGAAGTTTGAATGTGCGGCGTTTGGGATGTCACGGCGGCGGCTAGTTCAGGCGCAGGGTTAGTGATTCCTGAACTTGGGTGTTAATTTTCCAGTGATCCGGGTCTGTAATTTTGGGAATCCAGTATAAGTAGTGTATATTATTACCCGCGGCCGCGGCTGCTCAGTATGACATGATGGCTCGAATAATTGCCTTTCCGGACGAGATCTTCTAACTCCGTCCACTCTTCCTTTTGTCTCGAGGGGTTGAACTCCTTGACGCTATTTAACATCGGGAACATCCAAATGAGACATCGATACACCTCGGCCGGAGATGTGATGGGTGAATCATAGAAGTAAAGAGATCGTAGGACCGTGTTGAATGAGATGTCGGATTGCGAGCAGAGGTCGAATGGTTCCACAACAAGCGAGATGTGTAGAGTCCATAAGTCGTGGCAACGTTCGACGAGGGGGATCAAGCCGGCGAGGGTCATGCTCGGCGCTTCGAGAGGTGGATGATCGCTACGGTATTCATCGCCCGTCATGCTTGTGTGCACCTTCAAGGATTGCAAAGACGGCCATGCCAAAGATGCTTCTTCCAGCCACGAATCATCCAGCTCGTGGGTTTCCACCAAGGTCAGCCTGACCTCCTTTAGCCCGCGCAAGACGAATAGCGGCTGAAGCAAGATGCCGAGTGACTCGCCTTCTTGGATAAAGCCCCGCCTTTCCGTCAAGGCAAGCTTGGTCAATCGGTGGTGTCGCGTAACAAGATCAACCAGGCGACCCAGGGACGATCTTACTTCCGCAGAATCCTGTTCACATGAGATATCCAAATCCTCGAATGGGCAAGCTGACATGGATTCGAGGATCGTGATTGCAATATACAGACCTGCCGTCGTGAAGTGGAAGCGACATAGGTTTCGAAACTTGCCGCCGCGGGTTGTAAATAGTTCAAGAAAATCTGGTGGATTGGGGAGGACGACGCCCGTCCATGATTTGAGCGACGTGAGGTTGCTGACATGAGAGACTGTGGCTTCCGACACAGGTAACGAGAGTTGGGTATTGAGGTCTCGAATGCTGGTGAGCCCGAGTACCAACGAATCCACTATAGGGACAGCTCTCTCGATCCGGGAATGGGACCGCATGCGCCAGACGGAGATCTTCTGGATTCCAGGGGATATTTTTGGTAGCGATGAAAGTAGGCTAGGAAATGTTTGGTTCTCCAGTATATCGTCAATCGCGAGGTCGACGCAGGTGAGGGAAGGACCAAGAAGGACGTGGAAGAATGGCAGGACCCTGGCGTGAGTATGGGCGGATATCAGGATTGATCGCAGGTTTGGAAGGAAGGTATGGTTCGGCCGATACCGCATAATGGCGAGGAGAACAGCCTCGTCAATGTTCGTGGAGGCGAAGCGTCTACAGATTTTCCCACTTCCGAGTACGTGGATTTTCTGGCTGTAATAGTCGAACCGAGACCAGTCTGAGTCATTCAATGGGCGAGTAAACGTCTGTATTCCAATGAATGAGTCCTGTATGACAAGCGAGGAAGGCCTTACCATGTATGGCGCCCGTCCTCGCTGATAATCCACCATCCAAAGGTCCGCTGGCATCACTCGAATGAGAGGCACCAAGGTAAATTGGGCGTGCCATAGTTTATCGAGTGCGAGTTCTGTTTACTAGGATATCAGACTTCGTTCAGACTCGAAGTAGAAAGAAGACCCAACCGGTGAAGCTGCGGCAAGTGAAAGCGAGAGAGACTAGAGCGGTTAGAGCTGGCGTTCTCATGTGGTAGCTCGTCAACCCCGATAATTCATTGAGAAAACATTGGAAAATTTGATTCTGGACTTCGAAAATTTGTAGAGATCGGTGCATTTGCCTGCCAGTTCCCTTGGATGCGCTATATGTGGGTGTAGTCAAAGCAAGGAGAGATTCCGAATTCCGCTCCGAGTCACACTATGTCCCATTATGATCCGTCAGTCACGCGTCACAGGGCAACGAGAACTCTGGGATGTATCCCGTCAAGTTTCCATCCCGATCGGTTTGGTACTATCATGGACCCACACATCACCCGGATGGCACACCTTTCATCACCCCGGACATCACTAATTGCATTCTACCAACCACACATCCATGATACAGACCACTCCTAAGTTCACTGACATTGACAACCCTCTCTCACTAAGGACCTTCGGAAGGTTTCAAGATACGCCTCCCTCAACGCCTCCCAAATCCTTGGGTTGTCTGGTTGGAGCCGTACCCCTACCTCAAGGCTGGTAACCTGATGCGACTGTGCCATTCCTCCGTCCTTCAAAATCGCAGCTACATCGTGGAATAGCATGGCTCCCTCAGACTCGGACCCTGTCAGCTCCCGCTCCATGTTCAAGCTGGGTGACACCAAGGACCCAAAGACTACTGCCCAACGCCGCAGAGCATCATCTGCGACCCCAGCGAGGTGATCAATCAGCTCCTGATCGGATGGTCTGACTGGTGTCCGCTCGGTCCCATTCACAAGATGCAGTGGCCAAAACTTGATCGCATACCGCTCAAGACGCCGAAAATCAGATAGTGTCTTTCTGTGGGGAAGGAAAACCTGGCGAAAGACTATGTCGAGGCAAGCCTTGGCTACGGTGGAGTGCGCGTCTTTAGCTGTGGCCCAGAAGTTATAAGGGCGCGCAGCGTGGCTGCTCCCCGTATCGTGCAAGAGAAACTCTAAAAATGATGCATGGAATTGTTGGGCGGCTGGCGTTACGATCTCGCCGTCAAAGACCCCCCGTGTCCGCAATGCTTCCAGATACAGGCGAATATCGCGTACGACAGATTCAGATATAGACACCAGAACCGCGAATTCGCGAACTGGTAGCGGTTCTTGTAGGACCATCATTGTGGCTACGACAACCTGGAACATCTCTTGCTGTGCGGGCTCAGGGAAAAGCCTTACGATCGCAGCACGATACAAGTCTTGAAGCCTCCTACCCTTCGATACCTGTTGGCTGGATGAAAGGATCTGTTCAACCACCGAATGCGGATCGGTTATTCGCAGTCGCGGGGATATTAATGTGCAAACCGTGGCAGCCCAGATGAGAAGACCATCGGCTTCTGCTGCTAGTTGTGCGACGCTCCGTTGGTCAGGCCTCCGCCCATTCCAGCAGATCTCTTCAAAGTGGTGGTTAAAGTACCTTTCTACAACTGCCTGTGAGACCGGGGGAAGCTCGTAAGGCTCAAATCCGGTTTTTGCTAGTGCCCGTTCAATGCCATGGTCGAAGCGACTGATCAGAAGGAATTTCACGGGGGCTGTCGAGAGAACGTATCCAAGTTCGTCAAGGAAGACTTGACGATGCGCCCATTCATCCATTGCATCGAAAATGACGACGAGTCTGTCGGGTAGGGACAACATTTTGATAGGATTGATGATATATTTCGTGAGGTAAGTACCAAGGGAGTGGTGAGCGCTATTGCATGTCTCCATCGCATTGACGATACTGCATATAGCACTTGAATGCATCCCCGCGAGGTCTTTCGCCATCATGCGTATGAGCATTGTAGGATGCTGATCTTGGGCTGGTAACACTGCTGCGGCGAGGCGATTCTCTGACTGAAGATGGAAAACGAGTTGATGACCGATTGTCGACTTGCCTAAACCGGCCGCGCCGTATAGCCATAATACTGGCTGGGAGGAATTATCTATCCAGTGTCGAATATCTGTAATGACGTCGCTCCTACTCCCATTGAGGTAGTCGCTGCGCAAAGAAGTGTAAGAAGGATGGTTTGGAAGACCGTCCAAAAGGGTCAGTGGACAACGTGTTTGGGGTTCGTGAGTCGTGTTGTTTGAGTGTTGGACTAGGGGGGCAGGGGCGCCTCGGCTGTTGTGACCCAACCAGTCGAGCCGCATATGGGGCAAGGAAGTCGCAGACAATATCCCACACAGTAAAAAAAGACAAACAAAGCTATGCATTGTGGGGACGCCGTCGCGCGTGTATACACGTCCTTATCTAGCTAGTGTGAATTGAGCATTCCAACATGCGATGCATTGGGCTCACCGGTTCCTGGGGCATGGCTAACGATGTTATAGACGTCTCCATTCTGTATCATCGTTCGCCGATTGTCCTGCGAAAGGCTTCCACCATGTATCTTCACACTCGAAGCACTGGAGATGACGGCGGATGAATTAAACTTTCGACAAAGATATGATGAGCGCTTCGCCTTGCAAATCTCGAAAAGACGTACGGCAGTCATCTCCCCCGCACCCAGAACTAGCGCTCCTGGACCAGGACCATAGCGTGAAGTAGGGGTTTCTGCGGCTGAACCCGCCTGCTACATCATGAAAGGTTGGGCCCTCAAAAGAGAACTTCCAGATTCAGACTTACGAAGGCGGTAGAATGTCGCCCCACTTCTAGAGTAGTGTTCCAACTGACATCAATGTCCCGCTGATGCCGAGCTGCGCTCCCATCATCTTCCATCGCAAGGGAGGAAATCTGTGTGAGGTCCACAGGGAACTGGTAAATATTGGATTTCTCCTAGCCATTTCGACATGAAAACGTACCAGTGAGTTGGACGATGGTCGAGGATCTCGGTCAATGACCTCGGCGCGGTCACGAGCGGGGTAAGTGGATACCACTGATGGGCTGGCGAAAACCTTACAATCATTGAAAAAGATCAGTAGTCTGTTACAAAGATTGAAGACAGTATTGTACAGTAGGTGTGGAATGTAATTGGGAAACCTCTGGTGCAATGTCACCCCTGCGAACTCGAGGGTCTTCCTTCCCTGCACCCAAGGGCAAATTATCATAGTTACGAGGGCGAGTGTTGGGGATGGTCGGTAAGCTTGGATTGGTCTTCCAATTCATCGCTGGTTCAACAACTCGAAGCACTTTGGTCCATGAAGTCATAGACGTACCTGTTCATTACTAGAAAAGACGTTTTCCAACCCTCCACGACGTCCCTTCCGCCGTAACACCTCCTCGTCTATCCTCTGTTTGAATTTCTTCATGACTTCGTTCCGTTGAAGGACTCCTGAACGTGGCGATGCGCCTGTCAAGCATGGTCAAACAACTACAGCGCGCGCTTGATGATTGATCTCTTAGGCTCCGTTCGGCAACCCAACCTCGGTTGAGGTTTGAGGTTGAGGTTGAGGTTTGTAAGCATAAATAGATGAAGTAATCAAACCTTGCGCGTCGAAAAACTGCTGCTCGCGTCCACTGGCTGTTATGGCTTCAGAACACGGCAAGGCCCACTGGACTCGGGATGACGAGATTGCTCTTCTTGAATACCTCTTGTCTGTGTGCCCTAAAGCCGGGGATGGCAAGAACTTCCCAGGTGCTGTTTGGACCGGTGCAGCTGCACACCTTGCCCCACTCGTCACAAAGGGTGGTCCCAAAACTGACAAATCTTGCAAGCAGAAGTGGCAAAATGTGAGTAGATGCCTGTTTTTTGTATTTCCTGATCCTGATGATCATAAAAGTTCAAGAAGACCTTTGCCGTGATCCAGGCAATCAAGGCCGTTTCAGGATGGACTTGGAGTGACGAGACGGGCGCTTCAATTGACGACTCAACCACTGACAGCTGGGATGCTTACGTTGCTCAACACAAGGAGGCAAAACCCTTCCGGAATGCAGGATGGGTGCACCTCGAAAGGGTGTCACGTATTTTGCCCTCAGCAGCTGGTGTCCGCGGTGCAAACATCTTCCGACCATCTGACGCCTCGATGGGACCTGATGGTGCTGAGTTGGCAGGCCATGAGGACTCTGATGATCCTCCGAGCCCTACTGGAGATACCACTCACCCCGAAGAAGTCTTTCCTGCATCGCAGTTTGGTTTCGGTCCTTTCGACGAGGACGACAAGTCGGAGAATGAGGTGGAACCAAGCCAGGTATGTTCAAGGGTTTGTAATCATATTGTGTAGCTGATATCCCCTGTAGTCTGTGGTGACACCCCGTCTGTCCAACACATCGAAGTGTCATATGTCGGCAACACCTTTGCCTTCTGTCAAGAAAGCCCGTGTCTCGGGACCAGCAATTCTTGAGAGCCTTACCCATTCCACCAATGGCTTCAGTGATGCCCTCCGCACCATTGGTCGCTCTGGACCAGACACTCCCCGTCGACGGCAAGCTGCGATGAAACAAGCTCAAAAGACTGAGAAATCATGGCTCAACTCCCGACAGCTTGTTTCTCTTATCAAGGTCCTCCAGAAGGACGATCATGCTGTCGAAACATATATGGTTTTAGAGGAGGATGTTCACAAGCTTTGGATTTGCAATGAACTTGGTATCGTTGCTTCTAGCAGTTCGGAATCTTCTGACTCAGTTAGTATGAAAGCGATCATCAACTGCTGGAACGGGGTCCCGTAGCTCTAACATCGGATTCAACAATGATAACGATCTCCGCTCAACCATGGAATTGCGCATGGCTACTAGGACTCGGAGGCTGCAGGCTGGGGTTTGTCGTTGCACAATCACCGATGCTGGAATCACTTCAGATGGGTGGGATCAATTATATCTTTTGGAAACGTTTGGGTAAAGTTAATGCAGTTATTTCAGGAAGGCCTTGCACCGACATACTTAGTGCCCACGAGTTCGTGATATATCTACGTTCAACGTTCAAGACAATTTAGATGATCCCGCCACAGCATTTATCATAGGCACCGACGAACCGCCCACATCGGGTTCATCTCCTGGTTCACGCATCACCACGTCATCCGACGGAATGAGAAACTCAATCTCCTCATACATGTGAGGAAAGAGAATGGCGAGCATGTCGTCCAGTCTGACAAAGCAGTCAGCGTCCGCGCAAAATCGCATGAAGAGCGCGACACTTTACTTGAAGATGAAGTCGCCCTTTTTCTGAACCTTCTTCTTCGGCGAGTTGTCGATCTTTTCCTCCTCGTTCACAGCGAGTGAGGAAACGCTAAGTGTACCAGCGGCGTTCTCTTTGGTATAGAGTGACAGGCCTTTACGTGCGGCGAGATCTAGAATGTTCCTCTCCACAGTATCTATAAACGTCAGCATAAGAATGGAATTCACAAGAACGGATCCTAAGGGTTACCTTCTGCGTAATAACAATATACTAAGAAAATCTTAAGAGTTGGCGACCACCATGATCAGACGAGAAACTGACCTTCTGTCGTGCGAGTTTGACCCATGCGGTCGATACGCGCGATTGCTTTGGGATCCGCGTCAGACCAATACGAGTGGTATGACACCTGATGATTCTCACCTTGAAGTTCAAAACCATGGTGAACTACGCTCTCAAGTAAGAACACACGAGATGCACAGGTGATGTTCAAGCCAGCATTCTCCCGCTCGCTGTGGAGGAGGTCATGTCAGACGGGCATGATGACGTGCGTAAACGAGGGAATCAAACCCGTGTAGAAGTAAAACCAAAATCTCTGGATCATTCTTGAACATCTTGGTGGCATTCTGCCCCTTGGATTTCTGATCGATCCTCAGGCACCTTATCCCTTCAGAATCACGCATTGAGCTTGATATCAGCCTGCAAGGAACATGACCATATTACCGTTTTCCTTCAACGCACGTTCCATGACTGACAAGTACCTTGAGTGTGAGCTTGGGGGGGAAAGGGGCCAAGGCTTACTATGCAGCGAATCTGCCCATGCAGAGAAAACAATGCTCTTCGCACCAGCGTCGGTGCATTTGAGATATAGAAGATGACGAATCAGAGTTTGAATTTTACTTCCATAATCACCAAACGACTCCATGGTTTTGATCTCGTCGACAAGCTTGGTGTCTGAAGACGGTACATGAGCGAAGATCTCGCGACAAAAGGAAAAAAAAAACTAACCGATCAAGTTATACGAAGTTTGGCGCCGGGATTTCGGCACTGGTTCCACGTTGGTATTTCCTTGGGGCCCTGGCTCGATTGGTTGCTCGTTTACAGTGAATCTTTGGATTGTACTTGGATCAATGGGAACTCTAAAAGCGTTGGTGAGTTTGACATCAGCATGACACAGACAAAGCAAGGCCATACCGGCAGACAGGACACGTTTTCCCTTCTTTACGAAGCAGCCAAGCTTTCAAACAGCCCTATCGACAAAAATAAGAATCCATAATGTCTGCTTGCATGCTGAAATTACCTCGCAAAATATGTGGGCGCTGTACCCGAAGTATCATCAGCCAGGTCCACGACAGAAGGAAAGCACTATACCAATGAGTAATGAACCCACGAACGAAGTCACATCGACAAAGAATACATCCCTCTTCGTCCTCGTCCTCAATCCCCTCATGCTTCTTCCTTGCAAGCGTGTCAAGGTACCGCTGTCTCGCACGGCTCCTGTTCACGTTTCCCTCCAACTCGTCCTTATCCAGCGTCGACTCAGTGAGTGCATCCAGCACCGTTCCATCCCAGATCACCTCGGCGACAGAGTCGGATATTTCCTGCAGCTGGCGGAAGTAGAGGATGCGCTGGTTGAACGCTTTGCGGATGAGCGTTAGGTCAGCCTCGAGTTTCTCCATTAGCGAGCCTATGTAGGTTTTACCTCAGAATCAACAGACTTGTCGAGAAAGTGACAACATACTTTGTTCAGTTATGAATCGACGAAGCTGAGCGATCATGTCCTTGAGCAACAGCTTCTCCGGGTCTTTATCGCCATTGATAGAAGTCGCGGCCGCATTCAGATCAACCAAAACCTGAAGGATTGGAGTTCCCAATGGTGAAAACACTAGCAATCGAAAAAAAAAACTCACACTCTTAACCGCCCGCCCTCCCAACAGTTCGAGAAGAATCTTCCTCTGGATGGACAGCTCGCTCAGCAACTCCTCATGCTCCGGCTTCATCTCCAAATCCTCAGGTATCTCAAACAAAACTTCTCCATCATCGTCCGAGTACTCCGCGGCCGCCTCAGCATTTTGTGCCGCTCTTGTCTGACGTTTCTTCTTTTCCTTGACATTGTGCTCCGCAAGGAGCGTGCGCTCGTTCAAAATCCCTTGCCGACGATCGGACAGCAGAGCCGCATAGCACTGGATGTACGTCTCGGCTTCACCTTGGTTCTCGAGAGTGCGCTGATACTCTTCTCCATCTACCTTGTCGTCGCCGCCCTGAGACAGCTTCTCGGTCAACAGCGCTATCATATGTGTCCTCCAATCCCAGAGAAGCGCGGATTGCTGATTGAGGACGTCGTCGATAACTTCGTTAGCTTCATTTATCTGTCACGAGATTGAGGAACGGAAACGAGAAGAAGGGAACAAAACATACGAGTTCCAAAGACTTCTTCGCACGTTTGAACAGCGTAACTTTCCTCAGCTGAGGTTTCATCTCCATCTCCGCCTTCGTCGGCTTATACTCTTTAACCAACCCCGCCATCCCGTCCTCGTCCACAAACCCAGCATCGATCAACAATGCATCAAGAGTGATCCCCTGCCTTGTCGCGTCATGCTCGAGCAGAGCCATCGCTCGAATCGCGTCCTCCTCCGAACCTACAACCAAAACATCAGCATCGACGAAAAAACCACAATCCCCCTCATGGAAAGGGAACAAACCTCTCAACAGCTCCCGCCTAATCTCCTCCGCAGCCTCATACGCCGCATCCTCCTCCGCCGCCCGATTCTCCCCAAGACAATGATACATATCCCCCTGGAAGAACTTGACCCGATGCAGCGTCAACCTACACTCCCTGAACCGGCTCTGCAGCGCCCCCCGTTTCTTGCGTCGCTCCTCCTTAGCCGGCGAACCCTTCGTCCCGTCTTCTTCCTCATCCAGATCCGAGTCCGACTCGGACGGCTCGGACACCGCACGCTGTTTACCTTTGGCTTTATCAGACAACACCTCGGCCTTCTTCTTCCAGGAGTGGCTGGGATCCTTCCCATGCTTGTCAAGAGCTGCTTTCACCTCCTCCGTCAAAGCCAAGGCCTCCCTTTCCGCCTGCAGGAGCGTCTGAAGCCCGTGTTGGAACCTGTTGGGATCTCCTTCGTCCCGGTGCTGCAGTTGTGCGATCCGGATAAGGGTTTGGACCTTACGTCGATTACATCAAATCACACGTCCCAGGAAAGGGGAAAAAAGAAGCCTCTTTACCTTTGATTTCTGATCGTCCATCATCGTGCGCCAGTTTGTCTCTCTCATGTTCTACGATGACCAAAGTTAAGCAATATACCCCCGGAAACGCGGACTAAACGCATACCTGCAACACGTCCTCGATAGTCTTCACCGCACCAGGCTTGAACAGCCCCTTTTCGCCCTGTCTCTGCAGCTGCCCAACCTACGCGGAAACCCCAAATCAACAAAGAAAGTTCTCAAGTTATCCAGGGTATACCTTACCTGGGGATGCGTACATATCCCCCTCAGCTTCCTCAAGGAAGTCCTCAACAACGCGCTGTCCAGCTGCCACCCTTGTGAAGCCGCCACGCCACGCGCGTCCAGCCCAAGATCCAACAACGCCGCTTCGAGGGTTTGATCATACACCTACGCACCACAATAAGCCATTCCAAACATATGAGAAAGTCGGTTGTCATGAATAATAGCTCACATGCTTCTCAACAGGCCCCAACGCGATACTGACCAAGAACCGGGTTTGCTGCGGGATCGTGAGCTCGTCTTTGACGGCTGCTTTGAGTGTCCTGTCCCCGCCGGAATCCATAATCAAGAGGAAAACGGAAAAAATGAAAAAAAGTACAAACCTGATAGCATATGTCTGGAAAAACGCCCCAAAGTACGCTGCTCCGAATCCGGACGTGATCAGGCGGTTCCAGAGTTTAGACGAGCCAATGACATCGTCGACGCGGAGGAACCTACACACCGATGACGGCTCAATAAAATCGCACGCAAGAAAAAAGAAAAAAACATGAAGACAAGGGAAAGGCAGATTTAAAACGCACTTGAGAACATGCATCAAATCCGCCACCTGTGCCCTTGCCGGTGTCCCCGACACCGCAAACGACGAAAGCCGGGGTATCAACGACACCATGTCCCTACCCATCCATCCCTTATTCAGCACACGCGGGAGAACACAAAAAAAAGCGAAGAGACAAAAACGCACTCGGTCTTCCCCCCACCGACCATCTGCACCTCGTCCATCACCACCCTATACCACTCACACATCACTAGCGGGCTCCTTGGTCTATCGACATTGGAGTACGTCACGTCCGCGCGGCGTGGGCGGAGAGGCGCCGCCAGCGCGACGTTGAAGTCGGCACGGAGGACGGGGTAGGTGACGACGACGACGTCGAACGTGGCCACATACGCGGGCCAGGTTTGGATCTCTATACCGTCGTCATCTACGGCGGAGGAGGCAGAGGAGGTAGAGGGGCAAGGATCCATGTCTGCATCCACAACGGATTTCTTCTTGCCGTTTCTCGTCAACTTTCCGTTCTTAGGCTTCGTCGCTGGGGGTGGGACCTTGCGTTGCGAGCTAGGAGGCTTTCCTTTGCTGTTTAACACCTTCCGCTTTGCCTCTTTGGCTTGTTTCTTCGTGATTGGAACGGGAACTTTGGACCAGCCGTCGTATATCATGACGTTCAGCGAGGGCGCGTGCGCTGCCAGTTCGTCGGCCCACTGTGATGCCAGAGCGGGTGGGGTCACGATTAGAGTGGTCTACGAAAGCGGGGGGCATCAGAACGACTCATCGAAAGACAGAATCGATATGTATATGTCACTTACCTTGATAGCACTAACCTCCAACCTCGCCTCATGGTCCCACCTCTTCATCGTCGGATTCCGCTCAGGCGGCGCAGGATTCAGCATGATCAACGCGATCGTCTCGAGAGTCTTTCCCAACCCCGGCTCTTCCGCTAATATACCCCCCAAAGCCGGCATAGTGGGTGGTGCCGGAGGCGAAGGAGAGAGGACCCCGCTGAGCCGGTTGAGATGCCACGTATGTGTTCCTTCATCTACCCTCTCCCAAAACGAAAATGAAGACTCCTCCGGCTTTGGTAGGATCTCCCCGGACTCGGATATGGCTTTTCCTTCTCGCTCGAGAAGCCACGCGACGCTTCGTCTCTGGAAAGGCAGGAGGGTCGGTTTCAGGGCACGGGGCTGCAGGGCGTGGTGCGTCTGTGGTGAGAGCAAGGGAGGTGCGGCGCGGAGGGTGGAGTAGAAATACGGGATATTAATCGCCCCGTGGTATGAGTCGGGTGTCTGTAGGTTCGATGGCCAGATATATTCGCAAATGCGGCGCTGAGCCTCCTCGACCTCTGCGGTGTTCTTCTTCTTGTCGACGCGTGGAAAGGGCTGGAAGATAGAGGGTGTGATGAAGGAGGCAGTGACGGTGAGTTGAAGACGGAACGGATACGACGAGTTGGAGGAGTTAGCATCTTGAGGGAAGACGATCATGTTGAGGTGACCTTGGATGACTGCGCGGCCAGCGGATTGTAAGATGAAGGAGGCCATCATGGGATCTCTGACTGCTTCGGAGGATATGTCGTGCCATGCTAGATCGATCTCTGGATAGAAGATGGGGAGTAGAACGAACCAGGTGGAAGTAGTCGAAGACGAGGCCGTTGTTACCACCAGACGGCCTTGGAAAGAGACGAGCTCGACATCGCCCAGGTCGATAGTGCGCTGTTCTGAAGGAGAATATCGCAGCCCGGTGAGCATCTGCTCGAGGTTCTGTGCTTCTGTGGCCCATTCAGGCACGTTATCTGAGCCGTCCGCCCTCGGCTTTGCAAACTGAATCTCGAAAACGTGTTGCAGAACGGGGACCACTTCGTGTTCATCGTCTCTGGTAGGATTTATCACTGGTGCAAGGACGGGATAAGCGCGATCAAAGTCGTCCTCCTCGCTCAAAGTTTCATATGCACCACCCCTATTCCACGACCCCGTTTTGGCGCGCTTCAACGACCTCAAGGGGCGAGCTGTGGGCTCCCTCGATCGTTTTTTGCCCTTTGCGTTTGTGGGAGGCGACCCCGACGCCTCGTTGTCTGTGGCAGCCTGCAAGGAGTTCCAGAGCGCTTGAGTGTTGAGCAAGGGTCTAAAATTTGCATCGACTAAAGTGGGCCAGATGTATGAGGCAGGAATCCCTAGCGAACGGACATGATTTGAGGACGACAGGCGCATCTATTCCTGCTAGTAGTCGGGAACCTGGGTGAAGGGGGCGGTGTCGGCGGGGGCGCGGGTGGTATTTATGGGACGCGCCCGTGACGACGTGACTGAACACGACTCAGTCACGGACACGTGATAGGTTTCTCAGGACCTCGACTTGAAGTGGCGTCTTTCGGTGCCGTTGTCCCTTAAATTGCGACTCGGACTGAAATTCTCAGCCTCGTGGACACGAAACATCAGGCCTCAGGACGCAGGGGTCATGCAGTCGCTCACCGTTTGAAGACGTTTGACATTGGAGAATCGCTCAACTCAAATCAATACAGATTTTATAAAACCTTCGGGTTGGACGTGTAAAATGGAACTCTTCTACCAAATCACTCCGCCCGCCATCTATGTCACTCCTCCTCATCTTTCGAGTCCACTCTCCTGCCTCAACTCTCCAAACCTAACCCAACTCATCACCTGCCTCGAAGTTTATACCGTGCCCTCTGACTTCTACAACGCAACCACCTACGCCTCCGCCCAACCCACCCCCTCGCAACGCGCCGCATGGTCCAGCATCACACACTCTCTCCTCGAACTCTCCACCACGCCAAACGCCACTGACACCTGCGCATCCTTGGTCCTCTCTGATCCTCTCAAAGACATCTACAACGTCTCCCTTTTCACAGACACGGACACGTCCACGCCTTACTGCGTCCTCTCCGAAACACACTCCACAGACGGCGTGTACGACAAAGGATGGGGCCTCATTGTTGTCCCTGCCACACACTCAACCCTGCAGCGGCACCTCCACATCTCGGCTCCCCACCCTCTTTACGACGGGGGCACGCCCACGCAGGCCGCCGCCGTCTTCTCTGCCATCGGCGCGAAAAGTCTGGTGATCTATGGCAGACACCGGGAGGCGTTTTTGGAGGAAACGGACTGTGTGCAGGGCAGGGACTATTGGAAGACGGATCCGACGCACGATAAGGTATTCCCCATTTCCTTCATAAATGAAGGGTGTTGTCCTAATTGCGTTATGCAACATAGAACGAACTCTTCTACGATACAAACCGTGCCTTATGGGCCTGGCAGCTCGCAAACGGAGGCTGTCCCTCCGCCTCCTGCGCCTTCCTCCAGTTCCACGGAAAAGGCCCCTCGACCTGCCCTTCCGACCAGATCTTCCTCTCTACCGGTCTCGGGGGTAAGTCACTTCCTCCCAATTTACACCACTCTCTCGAGTCTTTATCCTACGAAACAGGATCTACCGCCTCCAAAGCATGGTACACCGACTCCACCCCCCGCCCCGTCAAAACCCTTCAGACACACCTCCAACAAGTCTTCCCTGCCCTGAACGTCTCCCTACCATCGGACAGCAAGTGCATTCTCACCGCCACCAAGAACGTCGTCGGGCGGTTCCTGAATGGTATTGTGGACGAGAACGTGTGTCTTACCCAGTCGAACGCGAATTTGGCGAGTGGTGTGTTCGTACATGCGGAGCAGGCTGCGGTTGCGCGGGCGGAGGGGGCGTATGGAGGGTGGGTGACTGCGGTGAAGGAGGCGTTCGAAATAATTGGCCCGTAATACTTACCGTACCTGAACCCGAGTCCAGGTTCGTGGTCAAGCTTTCAAGGGTGGACCGGCCACGATGTGACTGAGCACGACTCAGGCACGGACACGTGAAAGGTTTCTCATTAAGTACGTGTGTCTGACGAGTCCAACACGAGTCTGACACGGAAGTGGCGTCGTTCGGTGCCGTTGTCCCTTTCGGAAGTGACTGAAATTCTCGGGGCTCGTGGACACGAAACATGACGATTCTCGTAATCTCAGATCGATACAATCGCTCACTAGCGCTCACTGTTCGAAGACGTTGGGCATCGACCAAATCAGCGACGGGACCTCAATCTGGGTTGTAATGTCGAGTTTCTGAGCAATTTCTGAGAACGCCGGACCTCGACGGCGACAATGTGCAACACATTTTCATCTGATTGGCTAGTGATCGGTGTGAGCCAATCGAATTGCCTGAAACCTCCCTGGAAACGAGTCACAAAAACAAAAGAAAAAACATACTCCTGCCAAGGCTTCGGAGTTTCCAGTGGATCGATCAACTTTGCCATAAGTATTCAATCATTGGGCATGTTAGCGTTGGAGGTGTGAAATGGATCTCTCTGTACTCCCCTTCAACCAAATCACTCCGCCCACCATCTATGTCACTCGTAGTCCAGCCTTTCCTCAACTTTCGAGTCCAGTCTCCTGCCTCAACTCCACCCTCTCTCCAAACCTAACCCAACTCATCACCTGCCTGGAGGCCTACACCGTGCCTTCTGACTTCTACGACGCAACCACCTACGCATCCGCCCAACCCACCCCCTCGGAACGCGCCGCATGGTCCAGCATCACACACTCCCTCCTCGAACTCTCCACCACGCCCAACGCCATTGACACCTGTGCATCCCTGGTCCTCCCTGACCCTCTCAAAGACATCTACACTGTCTCCCTTTTCACAGCCACGGACACGTCCGGGACTTACTGCGTCCTCTCTGAAACCCACTCCACAGACGGCGTGTACGACAAAGGATGGGGCCTCGTCGTCGTCCCTGCCACACACTCGACCCTGCAGCGGCACCTCCACATCTCGGCTCCCCACCCCCTTTACGACGGGGGCACGCCCGCGCAGGCCGCCGCCGTCTTCTCTGCCGTCGGCGCGAAAAGTCTGCTGATCTATGGCAGACACCGGGAGGCGTTTTTGGAGGAAACGGACTGTGTACAGGGCAAGGACTATTGGAAGACGGATCCGGCGCACGATAAGGTACCCCATCCCTTCTCCAGTTCCCGTTGCCTGCGTTAAAACCACGGAAAACAGAACGAACTCTTCTACGATACAAACCGTGCCATATGGGCCTGGCAGCTCGCAAACGGAGGCTGTCCCTCCGCCTCCTGCGCCTTCCTCCAGTTCCACGGAAAAGGCCCCTCGACCTGCCCTTCCGACCAGATCTTCCTCTCTACCGGTCTCGGGGGTAAGTCACTCGTTCCCAATTTCACACCACACTCTCTCGAGCCTTTATCTTACGAAACAGGATCCACCGCCTCCAAAGCATGGTACACCGACTCCACCCCACGCCCCGTCAAAACCCTCAAGACACACCTCCAACAAGGCTTCCCGGCCCTGACTGTCTCTCTCCCATCGGACAGCAACTGCGTTCTCACCGCCACTGAGAACGTCGTCGGGCGGTTCTTGAACGGTATTGCGGACGAGGACGTGTGTGGTACCCAGTCGAATGCGAATTTGGCGAGTGGTGTGTTTGTGCATGCGGAGCAGGCTGCGGTTGCGCGGGCGGAGGGTGCGTATGGAGGGTGGGTGACGGCGGTGGAGGAGGCGTTCGAAATAATTGGATCGTAGCACTTTGGTGGTAGTAACTTGGTTCAATTTAATGCCACTTGAGTTAATTAACGACAAACTTGAAGGAAATATATCAGCTACAGTGAGCGTGGGGCGAGATAAAGTAGTACGCAATTGTCGATAACAAACGCAAGAGCGTATATAACTGAGTACCTAACTAATACTGGGGGGCTCTACTCAGCAACAGCTAGCACACTGTCGTGTAGCACGCTGAGCGTAATGCATCCTCAGACAATGGTGTTCCAAAATCAACTCTTCCTGGCCGCTTCTTGCAAAAAGCGACCAGGTCAAGTTAGGATCACTGCTGATACTGATGAGTCTTTCTAGAGAAAATATATATTAGGAAAGAGGAATCCTCTTTTCCTTTTGATTTATCATCAAAAAAGACACAAAGCATTATATATAGAAAAATTCAAGAAACATGTAATGTGTTTTTCAAGTATTTCTTTTAGTAAAACTTTTCATTTTTCCAAGGGTTTTTTTCCAAAGATAAACTTATTCTATTGTTCAAACAATGAATTTAGTTTTTTCTCAAGAAATACTTTAGGATAAACAAAAGGTTTTTTGTCCAAAAATATTTGGAAAAGACATTACATGTTTCTTAAAATTTTCCATGTAATATACTTGGTATCTTTCTTAAAGATACATCCAAGAGAAAGAGAATTCCTCTTTTATAATAGATTTTTCCTCCAGAGAAACTTATTAGTGTCAGGAGTGGATGTCAGATTCCGTCATTTAGCTTACATACTATCAGCAAGACCCGATGCATCACATTCACTCCCAAACTTCACCGTGAGACATACCTCATCCATTTCTCTCCTCCCTGTCTGATTTGAACCGAGTCCATTCTCCCACCGTTGATACTTCAAGGACGTGAGTCCTCTCTTCTCAGCCGTAAGACATTCCTCCTCCTTGAATGAGGCCCGGACTGCCCGTGCAGTAATTTAGGCGTACTTGTTGTATTTAGACATTTACACTCAGCAGCAGCCGAAACATACCTGAAGATGTTGCGCCAGGAGCTGCTCGTCGTGTCGAATCATGGTGTTGAGAATGGAAGCAAACAATTTCGCGTCGCCACGTGACTCGGACTTCCACATTTGGACAACTGGACGTGTCTTTCACGTGATGTCCCTTCCCTCAAATCTTGATCGAATTTTTTATTCTCCGCACTTCTCCAACTCCCCTCTGTCGTTCGCCGCTGTAGAATATGAATATTCGCATCTCCGAAGCCACTCCAAAGGTGCGCTCGAAACTCATGCTCTCCCGATGCGCGCCAGACCCGCTACTACGTCATGAGAGAGTACTGACCTCCCGATTCGCTAGGCGAGTCCCTTCATGGAGCGTCTCGACTCAGGAATAACCGACGAGTCGCCCTTCGGGTCGAGTCTTACAACGCCTGTCGATGAAGATGTCGAGCTGTTCTCTGGAATTGGGGCGCGTTTGCTTGGGGAGGATTCAGTCGAAATCGGCGGGAATGCTGGTTACAAAACCGAGTTTCTTCGGAAGGGAGAGTTTGAGAGTTCCTTGTTTCACAGGAAGGTGCGTTGTCCGATTCGAGTGACTATATGCGCCTTCATGGGCTCGTGTTACAGAGCTCTTTGTGCGATGTTGACGATATCAGACCGGGAATTACTCCATCTCCTACCATGTCCGAGCTCTACCAGAGGGCGAATGACATAAGACTAGAGGGTGAAGATCAACAGGGGGCGGAAAGATTGGAACGCAGAACGCCGAGTGCTACTTTTGTTGCAAGAACTTTGGCTGAAATCTCAACTCAGACGCCTGACCGTCATACGAATGACCCCGTCCAAAGCGAGGCTGAACAGACACAGCTTCTGTTGTCGCCCGAGCCGGAAGAATATGTATCTCCAGACGTTCTCTCTCGTTGACTTATGTCCTGATTTCCCTCAGGTCTATAGGTTTGAACCCGAGATTGGAGAGCTTTACGATGTGCACAGCGATGACGGCGACGAAGACTTTCGCCTCAGCACTCTACGACTTGGAGAACAGGTTTGCCACTCCCGTCGACTTCCGTCTCACGCCCAAGACACGATATCTCACCGCTATGTCATCCAGCAGCCGGACCTCCGCGCATATAATAACGAAGAACATCTTTCCCAGCTTCCTTTCGCTCTCAACAGTGCAAACGTCGAAAAAGGTCTCGCTGTCGACTTGGATTCTCTCGAACCGACTTTTCCTATTCCAACTTCAAAGACACTTCTTCCTACTCTTCTGCGCGTAGCCCTCTTCCTTCCCTGGTGCATTCTCGTCGGTGGTATTATCCTTCTCTCTCCCGGACACTTGGATCTCGTCGCCTTTCGCCCCGGATATATTCGACCTTCTCCAGCACCTGGGATCAGACGCTTCAAACACTGGGCTGAGACTGGCCGAGAGTTCGTGGGCATCTTTCTGGGGTTCGTAGCTTCCATCTGGTGGATGTTTCCTTGGTTCGGCTTGCTTGTGGTTACTGGCGTCTTGGCTCAAATGTTTTACGTGTGGAGCGACTTCACGGTGGACGAGAGGAGAGGCGTGAAGTTAGGGAAGGATGACAGAGAGTCGGTGTGGATTGTGCTGAAGGGGTACAGGTTGAGCGTCAGGGATGGTCGGGGCGGGTGGTACGTTGCAACCTGTACCGAAGCCTCGGAGGAGGAGGATGAAGACGAGGCGATGTAGATGGTCTGTTCACTGTACTTTGTGCGATTTCCGTCGGAGCATTGTGTCATTTTTTTGACGAAGTAAGCAAGTGCACAGCCACCTCTGTTTTCTTGAAATGAGCGTGATGCCGCACATCCGACTGCTCCTCGCCCGGCAACTCTCCGTCTTCCGTCAAGCCCTCCCATCCTCATCGGCAGCGTCTCCTCCTCGACGTATCATACCCTCGCCACTCTTGCCCTCGTCCATCTCCCGTAATCACCCTGAAGTCGGCCCCCAATCAAGCTTACCATTACAGACACAAGAGCAAGCAAAGCTCGACCCCGATTTCAGAGACCCTTCTCCGTCTGAATGGTTTTTACCTAGCACACGAGAGCTCGCGTCCACCATCTCAAATGTGGACTCGAAGACGGCGGTATATGCGGGAAAGGCTTTCGCGATAGCGACGGGGTTGGTGGCAGTGACTATGGGAGGGGTGTACATGTTGGTGGTGATGGGTTTTCATCAAGCGGGGGATGATGGGTGTGCGTTATGCAGTCTTTTTTTTTACCCCGCTTTCACTTGGGCTGATATGGAAACTGCAGACCTCATGCCACGGTTTCTTCGTCTGGAGGCGTCTTCTCGCCGTGACATTGCATTTTCCTCTGGTCCTTGCCGTCTCTAATAAGTAGGCAGTTGATGATACCCATCATGGGTGAACATATGAACATGAGGGGGGAAGGTATTGAAGGGGAGAGCGATGGTGCCGTGATGGTAATGGAACAATGTGTGCGACCGTTCCATAATCAGAGCATGGTTTGATGCACTTGCCTCTGGAGCATATGTGTGTACGTGTACCATGCCCTTTGAGTCCTCGTGAGTCAATTACAGCCTAGTAGGAGCTATTGACAATTCGATTCGAGAATGGACACGCATTCTTCTTGGCCCTTTTTTTTCGTGGCACCATCGTTGAGTGATAATCGTCCTCTTGCGATGTCATGATCACTTCTCTGGCAAGTACCTGCGGATAAGTCAACGGTGCTTTCTGCACTGTCAATGAAAGAGGATATGGACGAGGGAAAAGTCCTGTAGACCTCAGGAAAACTCACTCAATACTACTATTGCGATTTGACCGTCGGGCACTCAGCCCTATTACATCCAAATTACATCGCTAGTACCACCTCATCTATAAAATTAAAATACGCTGAAGTAGGACGAAAAACCAAAGATTCTAAAGAAAAGATAGAAGATAAAATCGTACGCCCACTATGCAACTAACAAGATAAAACTGGATGAGTAGGTTTGATGCTCTGGACGATAGTAGAATTGAAATTGGACCGGTCCCCCTCAGGCCCCGTCTTTTATTAAATGCCGAAAATAGTGGGGACATGACACCTGTTTGAGAATTGGAAAATGAAGGACAGGGAGCGACTTGAAGACGGAAGGATCTTCCACGTCGAAAGAGATGATCCGGAGTTGCTGTAGATGTTTGCACCGCTCGAGAGTGCGCCATAAGATGTGCGCGTCCTTCAGCGTTTTGATTTGTAGCTGCTTGAGCACGTTGTTTTCAGGTAACAAGTTGAGGATCTCTACAGTCACGGGCCACGAGTATACAAGGAGCTGTTCAAGGTGTGTGGGGTTGATAATCCGGCGAAGGAGGCTGAGCAGGAATGGGGTCGGATCCGATGACGTGGAATATGTGAAGTCCTTGAGGCTCAACGCAGGGAGGGTCGATATGAACTCCTCCACCTCCCTCGCAGATGCAGGGGTATTCTTCCCAGAGAACTCGAAAGTGCAGCCTGCGACGCGAAGCGCAGTCAACACTTTACATGCGCATATAGCCTTCAACAGTGGACGATCGATGGACACCCGGTAGAGCTCCAGCGTATGGAGATGTGGCATGCGCTTCATGGCCTGGCCATACATACACAGGAACCCGGGAACGGTCCATGCAGCTTCGGGGTGATTTTTGGGGAGCCAGTCTTGCAGGGTCACGCATCTGATGTAGTTCGCGTATAAGGCGGCGTTCTCGGCGCCAGCGTTGAGCGAGCGGCAGAAAGCTGCGTTGTTGAACGGGGCGTCGTCCGAGTCTTTGCTGCGCTTGTTCTTTGGAAGACCTGAGATGTCGAGGGAGCGGAAGAGGTGGGGGACGGTGACGGCGCGGAAGAATTTGCAGACGATGGAAAGGTCGAGTAGGGTGCGGTGGCATTGAGATTTCGTGAGAGTGGGGGAGGATATGATGTAGTCGAGGATTTCAAGGTATATTTCGTTGGGAACATGTATGAGAGGTCTGGTGTTGAACCTCCGGATGGGTGCTAAAGCGGGGTGTACACGTGAGGGTGACTTTCTGAGGGAGAAAAAATAGTAGGCATACCCTTCCATTCAAGCGGTAACGCTTTTCTTGCCCTCGGAGCAGTAGCTCGTATATGCATCTTCGCAAAAGAGGATAAGGCAGTCGTTGCCGCTCCAGATGCTCGAGCTGGGGAATGTCGCATCGAGCGGGAAGAGTCCCGTTGAAAGTGGGCGTTTACGTAGCCTGGGAACAATATACTCCTGACAATGACCGTTCCTCGAGGAGTGACCTGTCTGAAAAGAGAGTAAAGCTCTTCAAAGGGGAAACGACCAAAATAAATACTTTCCTGGCAATGATAGAGAGTGGGCCACGTCGGACGCGCCGACAGAGGGCCCATAATTTTGATGTCCGACGGGACCAGAGTAGATGACGTCACGCGATTCGTGGCTTTTTTGAACCAAGTATGCGCATACACGGTCCACGACGATCAAAAGTCTCTACTAGCTGATGCATAGCGCTGTCATTGAGGTCGCCGCAACTTGACGTCTCTCGTAGGCAGTTTGCAATCGATGCAGGTGGAGCTACCTCGAAGGCGGTCAACGTGGAGAACCTTCTTGGAGGGCAGACGAGGGCTGAGGACGCAGAACTGGTTACCTGGCGCGGCGGAGAAATGTCCGAGGTGAGAGGTGACAAGTTGACTGTGGTATCAAATTCCTTATCTTTATCTACATTGTGAACAGCCCACTCTTCTGCAATTGACCTTGGTTCCCGCATGGTCATGTATTTCAACGAGTCGCAGCGTGCCTATATCGCGGAGGGTGAAGTCCACAGACAGATCTAGGTACGTCCCCGTCGTTGTATTTATGTCCCCAGAATCTCGGAACTTATCAATGTCACTACTAGATTCTTCCACGTCAGTTGACATACGCGGTTCTGCTGTCTTTGTTTTGTGTTCCCTTTTGGCATGACAGAATGAAAGTGGATGACAGATTTTATTTGGCACCATGTGAGTAATACTAAGTAGGCTTCCTTTATTCATTCGACACTGATCATCAGCCAGTTCAACGAAGACGGGACGGGGCGCCGGACCCCGGTAAGGTATGCCTGAGTCATTAAAAGAATGAATCCAGGACGTCCTCGACCACCAGGATCGCTCTATGTTTTTCGATTTACAAGCCAATCCTCTCGCAGTTTGGGTCCCCGTTGCCCTCGCCTCGATCTATGCAATCCGAAATATCAAACGCCGCGCAACGCACAAACTGCCTCCTGGGCCCAAGGGTATACCATTCTTCGGTAATCTTTTCCAGATGTCTACGATGCCGTGGAAGGAGTTCGAGATCTGGAAGAATGAGTATGGCACGTGGACCGCAAAGGCTATTTACCCTAGCATTTCATAACTCTCACAACGATTCAGGTCCCCTGGTATACCTCAACGCGGCTGGTCAAGGGATCCTCGTCCTCAACTCCCATGAAGTCGCAGCTGATCTCTTGGATCGTCGTGGATCTATTTACGCCGATCGCCCTCGTATGATCAGTAAGTGCCCGCGTAATACCAATACTTCCCTGCACTCACTTCCCTGTGTCGGCCTCTAGTGGCACAAGATATATTATGCCGCGGGCTCCTCATATTCCTCGCCAAATACGGCGATACGTACGTAGAAATTACCGTTCTCACGTTGAGTGTATCTCGATCGTTGACATCGGTGCCTCTTGCGCAGCTGGCGGAGAATGCGCCGTGCTAGTCACGAAGCATTGAACAAGACACGCTCAGCCCAGTTTCACCCCGTTCAATTGAAGGAAGCTGTCATATTTGTCGATGGTATGCTGAAAAACTCCCGCCATTGGCAAAGCGAAATTCACCGGTGAGTCTGTCTGGCAAATCAACGACTGAGAATCTTCATCTACCTGCGATTGTAGAACGGCTGCATCTTCGGTGCTATCCTTCGTATATGATCTACCAACGGTCACGTCCACGACAGACCCCACCGTCACGAGAATAGACAACTTCACGGGTGTGATCACCGGGTATGCAAACCAAAGAAATTACCTCGTTGAATTCTTTACATGGATGCAATACATTCCGTCATCGGTCGCGAAGTGGAAAAAGGAGGCAGAGGACGGGTTCGAAGAGTACAACGCGCTCTTCGAGAGCATGTTCCGCGATGTCCAGAATCGAATTGTAACTGACCGCATCTGTGTTTCCTCGAGCCCATCTGACGTACTTATCTTGCAGAAAGAAGGAGACGAACGCCAGAGTTTTTCTGGAACCTTGATTCGAGAGCCCGAGCGACACCAGCTGAATGATGCAGAAGCAACGTGGCTGGCTGCCGCGATGTAGTATGCCATAGTGTTTTGGATCCAGAGGACTCCATACTAACACGACCGACATTTCTCTCAGTGCTGCAGGGTCCGAGACTGTGAGTGTTACGCGATGAACCGGCAGCTACTGCTGATGATTCGCAGTCCGCCACGACAATGATCTGGTTCATGCTAGCCATGATCGCCCACCCCGAGAAACAAAGGAAGTGCCAAGAAGAGCTCGACAGCGTGATTGGGCGGTCTCGCATGCCTACATTCGCAGATCGAGACAATCTTCCCTACACGCAGGCCACTGTTCGAGAGGCCCTTCGTTGGAGAGCCGTCACTCCGATAGGCGAGCGTTCCCCGACTGAAGTATTTCAACGTATCGTTAACCATTGTTCGCGGGGACAGGAGTTCCACACTATACAACCCAGGTAAGTGTCTGATAGCCAGATATCCAATGTTTCTGATGTCTCGAGCATGTTTAGGATGATTGGTACCAAGGTTTCTTCATTCCCAAGGGCACCATCACTCTAGCAAACATATGGTATGATCTCAGCAGTTATATATCCCGACTCATAGAGATGAATCCTGTTCTGTACTAGGTGTATGAATCGCGAACGAACCATTTACGTGTGTAGTGGGTTCTCAGGAATTCGTGTTTCATAAGTAACTTTTCGTGTTCAACAGGGAGAGGATGCCGACGATTTCAATCCGGATCGCTTCATCGATGAACACGGACGGCTGACTCCTGCATTGGCAGATACAAAGGACGGTGTGTATTTCTTCCCATCCAATAAATTCACTGCACGTTGAACATGGCCTTTGCTCTCTCTCTCTCTTTCTAGAAGGTGACTGTTCTTTCACGCTCCTCACGATCTAGTACTCAAGCAGTTACTGTGCTCCGCACGTCACGGTAGGGCATCTATCATTTGTAAGTCATAGAGCAATTCCTATCATCTTTCGCTCATGAACAGATTTCACTTCAGGGCTTTGGACCGAGGTATGAAGAAGCGCACTGCATCATTTTTACTAGTACTTGAACCGAGCTGATGGTGAGTTAATCCTAGGATTTGCGTGGGGCGCCATGTGGCCAATGACGCGCTCTTCGTCAACATCGCGTCCATCCTCTGGGCAACAACCATCTCCCCGGCGAAGGATAAAGAAGGGAATACGAACATTCCAGACACGTTGGAACCTGTCAACACTGGGCTCGTGGTGTAAGCATCGCTCGTCTTCGCTCGAGGGGGAGTTGAACGTTGATGATTCCAACGCTTTTATTATTATTATATCAGACGCCCTCTGCCGTTTGATTGTGTGATTACCCCGCGGTTCCCTGAGGCGACGGGGATTATCGCCCACACGAGGGAGCTGTTTGGAATGATGGAGTTTTTGTAAGAATATGTATATGGGCTGCGAACGGATCAGGTTTTTTTTTTTCGTTAGAAGGCAACGGCTTATCTCTCTGCCACTGTGCGTTTTCTTACTTGTATGATATGATATATACCAGATACACCTCAATGTACGACTCAATGATTTATGTTGGATAGAATACTGTATATAGTCAAATTGACTCTCTTGTGCCTTATGGTCCCTTGTCACCTTGAACTTGAAAGCCTCAGCCCTGCTTCTGCGCTAGTCTTTGGAGCGTGGCAACTTGGTCGGCAATTGATGGGAGGGCTGCTGGATCTGCTGTGCATTTCATCTTTTACGTTTATATGTCATAATATTTCTTTCTTCATGGCTGGCTGTTCCATGCATGGACAGATGCACGCCAGTGAAAAAAAGTGCATATCGAATTTAGGGACAACTTGTAGACAGCGAGTCAAAGCGGATGTCCGGGCTTGAGAGAAGAGAATAGCCTCAACGGACTGTGGGGTATCATCGCATGACAATCACCGATAGAAGTAAAAGCTTAATGATGTCGATATCGATACTCGAACGATACAATGAATACAGGGGAATCAATCAACTACAGATCGAAGGCGGCGTAACGCTTCTGGAACAGTGACAGTGATGCTGAAAATGGGGTGTTCAACGTTGACATTCAGCGTTTATTCGGCGCTCAGCACTTGCAATCTTGAAGTTTGCAACCGCAGCTGTTGGTAGTCGATTCAGTAAACAACAGCGAACAATGACGCAGGCGTCGACAACGCACGTTGTGCAATAGCACTTCCCGCAGCCTGAGTTTCCGCTGTTGGCTTGAGATACTGGAGTCATGATAACCTGTCCAAAGTGTTACATCAGTCGGACCCTGGAGAAGAACAGTGGATCTGCCGTTACTCACGGTTTGCATGGCCATGTTCAAAAACGGTGGATGACGTTTAGCCTTGAAGTAATGGTTTGAGTTGGAATTGGGAAGCCACAATCGAGACAGCGCCGCTATTTAACGGGTATTTGGAGGTGATCTTCAAGTTTGTCCTTGTTTACGTCCGTCCATCTTTGGCGGGCGTCTGAGTACTCGGCCCATAAAATCCCGACTTGAATCCGGCCCTGTGAGAAATCTAGATATCGCTCAGCTGATGATGGAATCAACTAGATTCATATACTAACCTAGATATCGCTATAGTACGAGCGGTGAGTATATGGATATAGGCGGGCGTACGGAACCGAACATATGTACCTCAGCTGATGATGGAATCAACTGAGGTGCGAGGAAGGACCCGACGCGTATAAAGGGAACGTGAAAATTATGTAAGTGTGTAACGTGACCGTGATGGAAGTACGGTGAGTCGGTGAGCCTTGAATATTCAACAGGCCCATTATAAGAGGCAGGCCAAATGCAGGCTCCTAAAACCACCCTCTGCGCGGGAAGCCTTGGCCTGGGACGAGATTACCAGTGAATTTTGTCAAACATTCATCCAACATCCTCTATGATCTGTATCTTATCATCTGATTCGTACCCACGATAGGACGCGAAACCAATATGATGGTGCCTAATCCACACGCTTGGCGGGGGGTGTGTGGCAAACGATAATTGGCAGCAACGATTCAATGAGTAATAAGTATTGGTGAGAAGTTGTCGGCATCAAGGCAATGCACTAAAGGAGTCTCGCTCCTTTAAGGCCTTACACTTTAGCCCCGTTCGTCCTCTCGCTCCGCTGCTACATCTCCGTCCTTGCTCCACCACCGAGTTCCCAATTATCCCCTGCTTATTGGTTCGGGTTCGAACGATGCTCACGGGGTTCAGAACTTTGGACTCACGCGGACAGTTGAACGCTCCCAGCACCTCACTACCATTAATTACAAATTTACATAACTTGAAGTATGATGGATATATAGGTAACCTGCTTCGAGAATGATTTTCACTTCAGCTACGCATTCGTTTGAAGAGCAATCGAGGATTGCGTGCAGCACTCCTTGACATGACAAATTTACATTCCATAAATCAGTGCCTCAAGATTGGCGACTTACAAGTCATTCAGATACACTGTGCCAACGTTATTACTTCATATTTGCGCTAGTGAATTGCAGCCACCTCGTACAAGTACGTTCCCAGAAGCTTAGTCTGCCGAAAGATTGAATTGTTAACGAAGGCTGGGCCAGGAAGAGTCGAGACTGCTGAATACTCACTCCGTTGATAAAGTTTGATCGGTCAAGCTTCTCGTTGTTTGAGCTAGGAGCCTGATCAGTATACAAATACAATGGAGACGATGCTCAAAAGCTTACTGGGCGCCATCATCTCCCCTACCCATTGGCAACAGCATGACATTAACGTCTTGGCCTTGAGGGGTCTTCAAAGCTTCTGCGAATGTGAGCGTAACAGGAATAGAGCCTCCCTCCCGAATCAAATCTGGTTCTTGGTTGTATATCGCCTATGAAAGAATGGGGTACAGGGTAAGATTCGAGGTGCGTCCAAGGGATATTCATTGTTCACCCTTGTCGCGGCCCTGCCCGCCTCGAAGTTCCAGTGATCCACGTCGGTAACCCAAGGCTTGCCCGTGCAAAGAGAATTGATCGCCAGGTGGTTCTTGCTAAGCAAGGAGTCGAACTGCGCTTTCAGGTACTTCTCCACGATACGATTCACCTCTCCAGGTCTCTGATTAGGGACCAAGCTACAGGACGGATACCGACGATGTCAATGCCAATTTCTCGAAAAACAAGTCATTGAGGAAGGCTGACCGGATAGTGAATTTACCTGACACCTTCGACGGAATTATCGTCTTGGCCCCATGACCACTCCAGGCACCCTCGATACCGTGCAGCGAAAGGCTGGGGTACCTCATACGGGCCATGAGCAGCGCCACCTTGTCATTGGAGAGCGCGACAGGACCAGCTGCCTCTTCGAGATCTTGAAGCGTGTAGTGCACGGCTTCGTACAGGGGTCTGCAAATACCCGATCAGATGCTATCAGAAAATCAAACGCGCATGCGCACTTCTCCTTATCGTAAAGACCTTGAACGTCAGCGTAGATCCCGGGGATCGAGATCCTCCCATAGCTGTCGACAAGGCTTGCCAACAGTTGAACAAGATCGGTCATGGGTTCGAATACCATCCCTCCAAACGTTCCTGAGTGCAAATCTTTCGTAGGACCAGAGATTACCACCTCAAATGAGGCGAAGCCACGAGTACCATATGTTAACGTTGGATTTGTTGTGTTCAGCCAATTAACGTCAGACTATATGTGCGCGAAGATTAGTTAAGGGAACGGGGGGTGGGATGAAAAGGGCAGATCGGCGACTCACAATGCAAACAGCATCAACACCATGAAACCATCCTCCGACTTCTGCCTCTTTCTTGATTACATCGTCAAGGCCTACACTCCCACTTTCCTCCATTCCCTCAAAACAGTATCTAAAGTTCACCGGTAGCTCCTTCCTGTTGTCGTGGTGGTATTTCAGAACATTGAGCCAACCCACGATCGGACCTTTGTCATCAGTCGACCCGCGACCAACAAGCCTGCCGTCAGGCTCGGGGTGATCTGTAAGGTTGAAAGGGTCCCCGTCCGTAGTATCCCATCTATCGTCTTTGCTGGCCTGGAGAATTCAAATGTCAATACGAACAATTCGAGCGAAAAGAAACTTACGGGCTGAACGTCATAGTGATTGTAGATGAGGATTGTCTTCTTGTTAGGGTCATCGTTGCGACTCCGGCCTTTGATTACGGGTGGCAATGGGTGCGGCAGCGCGATGAACTCGGTCTCGAAATGCGTGAAAGCATCGAGTTGACCCTTAAGCCAATTTGCCATCTCCAAAACATGTTCGCGCTGTTCCAGGTCTCCACTTAAGCTATAAAAAGGATGACCTTCAGCTCTGCCCAGACCCAATTGTAGCGAAATTGTTTACCTGCGGTATCCTACGGCCTCTTTGAGCGTGGCGATGAATTGTTTTTGGTTGTCCAAGTTGTCGACGAATTCGATAAACTCCTTGGGGG